>VXAL01010492.1:154139-236072 GCA_013399475.1 Chauna torquata | reverse complement strand
TAGCCTGGGGAGTTTTAAAACAAAGAGAACGCTAAGCTCTGCACTGGGTATTCATAGGGAAAAAGAAAAAAAATAAAGGCGGGGGGAAGCATTGGAGCTGTTAATGAAGAAGACATGAGGAGAAATTAATTCCTTTCCAAACTACCTGTGTGAAGAGGAAAGGAAATTTATTGTTATCTAGAAGGTAGCTAGCAGTATGCAATTTTATTCTTTTTTAAAAGGTGCATCAACAGGAACTAGAAGTTCTAGTTGGTGAAGGGTCTGGAGAATAAGTCTTATGAGGAGCGGCTGAGGGAGCTAGGGTTGTTTAGCCAAGAGACAAGGAAGCTCAGGGGAGACCTTATCGCTCTCTACATCTACCTCAAAGGAGGTTATAGTAAGGTGGGGGTCGGTCTCTTCTCCCATGCAACAAGTGCCAGGATAAGAGGAAATGGTCTCAAGTTGTGCCAGGGGAGGTTTCAGTTGGATGTTAGGAAAAATTTCTTCACTGAAAGGGTTGTGAGGCATGGGAACAGGCTGCCCAGGGAAGTGGCTGAGTCACCATCCCTGGAGATATTCAAAAGATGTGCAGAAGTGGTGCTTAGGGATGTGGTTTAGTGGTAGACTTGGCAGTGCTAGGTTGGTGGTTGGACTTGATGATCTTAAGGGTCTTTTCCAACCTAAGTAATTCTATGATTCTGTGATTCAATGATTCTCTCATCCTTGCAATATTGGCATGAAGAAATTACTTAGAAGAGAGTTTCCATTTTGCAGAACTCTTAGGGTTTCTGATTGTCTTTGTTTTGGCAACTTCAGATGTTAATGAATTTTGATGAATTTGTTTCTGATGAATTGGCTCCATTTGGCAGTTTCTTCTACAACTGTAGAAGGTAAAGGAAGAAAGTAAATGAAGATAAGCTTCAGTTTGTAGGAGCCACTCCTTTTAATTTTGTTCTGAAGCAATTAAAAGCCTAATTGTTAAGATTTTTCTGGTAAGATTTGTTAAAAAAAAAAAAAAAAATCACATTTTCCACTCTTTGTAACAGAGCTTGATGCCCCTAGCCAGATTGAGGCAAAAGATGTCACAGACACCACAGCTCTGATCACATGGTCCAAACCCTTGGCTGAAATTGAAAGCATAGAGCTCACGTATGGCCCCAAGGATGTGCCAGGGGACAGGACTACCATTGACCTCTCTGAGGATGAAAACCAATATTCTATTGGAAACCTGAGGCCACACACAGAGTATGAAGTGACACTCATCTCTCGGCGAGGGGACATGGAAAGTGACCCCATGAAAGAAGTCTTTGTCACAGGTAAGAAGCTTGGGTACCAATCCAAATTTCTGGGAGTTTAATATAATCACCATCCATCTTCCTTTGCTATTTGCATCATGTTGATTTAGTAGATAGTTACTGAATCAACACAGAACCAGTGGTATTATAGAGGTACATGAAAATGGAGAAGGTTTTTCTGTGCTTTAAATGCCTTGCTGGCTCACCAAAATATTTTGACCCCTCAAATCTCTAAATGTGTTTTGAAAATGGTAATTATGTTATTAAGTCACTTGGAAGCTTTTGCTTATCATACCCTAAATCTTTACTCCAGGAAGCAAATTCCTCTAGATTACTTGTCTGTCTGTTTGTTGAGCTAAATATAAATGTAAAGGAAGCATGGTTCTTATTCCATCTAAGATCTTATTTCTGTTTGTCTAAATCCATAATAGATTAGCAGAGATATGTTTTCCCACAAGCATGTTTTATATTTTATAATAAAAAATAATTACTGAAGTTGAAAATTTTTGTTCGTTTGCTTGTTTCAGGAGATAAAAGTAGAATTTCTTCCACTGGTCTTTTTCCAAAGCTAGTGATCTCTCCACTTCATGCTAAAAGAAGTCTGCTTAATGTAGTTAAGAACATAGTGGCATCATATAAGAGGAGATTTGTCAGCTTCATGGATCACATTCACCTTCTAAAAATGGCTATCGTAAGAGACTGTGGTCATAAGAGAATTACTCCTTTTATTTATTTATGTTTTTATTTTTTTTGTGTGTTTATTACAGACTTGGATGCTCCAAAAAACCTGAAGCGAGTGTCACAGACAGACAATAGCATTACTTTGGAGTGGAAGAACAGCCATGCAAATATTGATAATTACCGAATTAAGTTTGCTCCCATTTCTGGTGGAGACCATGCTGAGATCACGGTGCCAAAGGGCAACCAAGCAACAACCAGAGCTACACTCACAGGTAAGGGAATTAGGAGATTGTTTGTCATGCTGCTGCCATCAGCCTGGAGCACAGGACCAAAAATACCTTTTGGTCACTATACATAAGAGCTTACAAGTAGAGGTTACACATTTTGAATGGAAGCACTTAAATTAAAATACCTGTGATATAGTTACATACCTGCAGGTGGATAACTAGCCAACAGAAGATGTGTAGCCATTTCACTTTCCTGTGCATCTCTGAATCCCACTAGTCACTTCCCTGAGTTCTAGGTAGCTACACGTCTTTGTGGAGATGGCTTGACATCTTCAAGTTCAAGAGGCTTTTGTATGTGTTAGGGATGGTATTTATTAATGCCAACCTTCAGCTTTTTCAGGTGCATGCACATTGCCATACTCGCCTGCAAGGCTGGCTAATGGTATTTTCTCCATTTAATGTGGGTGTCTGTGTGTTTGTTTGTTGTTTTTTTTTTCTGGTCAGAAGTACCTACACTGCAATCTCTTGAAAGTAGAAGTTATCTCTGAGTATACATTTGCACAGTGTCCATGATGCAGTCTCAGTCAGCCATAGTCCCTATCCTCTCGCGTGTTCATGGAAAAGGATTTATTCATTCAGGTCAGCTGGAGGGTAACTCAAACCTTGATTCTTTGCATACACAGGAAAGCATATATCTAACCTTGCATACATTCAGACTTTGTTTAAACAAATGCCAGTAGGCATCTTCCATGGACAGGGACTCATACTTCTATTCTTATTTCTTAGGTTTGAGGCCTGGAACTGAATATGGCATTGGAGTGACAGCAGTGAGACAGGACAGGGAAAGTGCTCCTGCTACCATTAATGCTGGCACTGGTGAGTAGCTTGATCTTCCTTTGTGCTCTAGAGGAAGCAGCAAATCAGCTGGAGCCACTCTGGTGCTTCTTTCCTTTCTAAGTAATGCTGTAAGAAGTATTTCAGAAAATTCTTGATTTCATTTTGGTACAAAATGAAATGACGTTTCCCCTCAAGGAAAAAAAACTATTTCCCCAGAGATCTTGATCTTTGCCTCTGGCTTTCTTTTCCTGTACCAGGATCTCTTAACACTCTGAGAGATTCACCATAGTAATAATTGATTGGTCTAATTATTCTCTGATTGTGAGGGTTTCTGACAGGGATGGTCGTTATGGCCAAAGTGTCATCTGGACTAAGACTACAGCTCAGTGGTTTCAATAGTCCTAATTGTCCTTCAAATCCAGGACTTTTCTCACAACATCCCCTTTTCCCTGGCTGAGTGCTCTGAAGGCTTAAATTCTTTCTCTCCTTCATGCAGTGCTTCCCGAAGTAAATGTAAGTGGTAGAAATTTGGATTTACTGTGGTTTGTCTATAAAAGAGAACTTCATCTTCCTCTACCTACATCAAGCAACAGAGCTTCAGAAGCTCAGGAAGGCAGATCAAACTCTGAGCTGTCCCTAGACACCCCATATAGTTGCTGCTCTGTCTACAAATGCTTGAAAAACTGTCCCAGGGCAGTTCAGAGACACCTTAACTTTGCTTTTTTAACCTGTAGATCTTGATAACCCGAAGGACTTGGAAGTCAGTGACCCCACTGAAACCACCCTATCACTTCGCTGGAGGAGACCAGTGGCCAAGTTTGATCGTTACCGCCTCACTTATGTTAGCCCCTCTGGAAGGAAGAATGACGTGGACATCCCTGTGGATAGCACCTCTTTTATCCTGCGAGGGTTAGAGGCAGGGACAGAATACACCATTAGTCTGGTGGCAGAGAAAGGCAGACACAAAAGCAAACCCACAACTGTCAAGGGTTCAACTGGTGAGTAACAACTTTTGATGAGTGCCATACACCAGGTCATTGGTCAATGGCTAGCCCAAGTAAAACTTCACCTGATTTTGTGAGCTGTGTCTGGGGAACTGCTTAAAAACATCCACTGCCTGTAGAGCAGACTAAGCTCTGGCTAGAATGACAGGCTAATTGAGGGATAGCTGTGTATTTCCCTATTTCCCTGCGTTTAGCTCCATATTCTCAATGATTTCATGCTTTCCCTTTGAGAATGCTCACAAAGAACACAGCTATTTGTCCTGCAGGAAATGCAGACCTCATCCTTTGTTTTAAATGAGGCTGCTTTTTTGTATGTTATGTCTTATAACTTTTGTTTACTACAGCCAAAAACTAGAGGAAGAGCAACCAGAATGTGTTTAACATTGCTTGTTCTTGCCTAATAAATTCTCTTCACAGCACGCCCTCCACCCATCATGCCTCAGCAGGGTCAGCAGGGCTCTGATGTTGCCCTTTTTCACTTTTCTCATCCAAAAGCAGAAACAGGCTATTGTCACAAATCTGGTCACAGTCACTGTTTCCATTGCATACCATGACTGTTTTATTTGTCTACAAAGAAGGGGTCCATTTCTGCTGTCTCCATTTGCACAAACTTCTTGAATAAGGTTTTATTCTTTTTGAAAGTTTTTGACCCAAAGTTTGCTGCATACAGATCATATCTCAGTATAGAATATAAGTAAGTCCTGAATCTTTAGGTACCTTCAGCCTAAATCTTGTGAGGCATAGTCTCAGTTGCTGTAAGGCAGCAAAGGCAGTGAAATCAGAATCAGTTGGGCTAGAATTGTTCTCCTTAGCAGATATCAAGGGTTTTTAACCTTTTCCCCCAAAGGACCACCTATGTGTTAAACACATGCCAGAAGTTGTGGATTTTACAAACTAATAACTGTGTACAGCTGAACTGCAAAAAAACCCTAACCGTTTCATATTCTCTGGCAGTGTTCATGCCAGCAGCACCTATGAATGCTTTATAGAGTCAAGTAATCCAGTACAGGAGAGAGTTATATGGTATGGTGTACACTACAGAAAACCATCAGTACTAAATTACTTATTTGATGTATAAGTCAGGCCTGTATCCAATGTAGGGAAAAATTAGGAAGCCTTGAAGAGCACCCATACAAAAGGAAGCTGAAGGTTTACGTGACATGAGAGAGCAGGCTTCGATTTTTCCAGAGTTACCTGTTTCCCCATCTGGCTGAAGACTGAGCAGTCTCAAAAGAAGTATGTGTAGTGGGTGAAAAGACAAAAACAACAAACTGTGGAATTTCACAGTTTGGTCTTTCCAGCACCAGCTTCCAAAGTCCTACAAGATGGCTTCTTTTTTCTTTGGATTATTAATTTTTTTTCAAATAAGTTCATCTCGCCAGTGTATTTGTTTTAAGTCTTTACTCAGAGCAGCCAGTAAACAAAGAGGTCTCTGCAGTGGGCTCCTTAGAAGCAACAGCAGTAGTTGACATCACCTGTCTCTGTGACCTTCCTCCTGCATAGGAATGAACAAATCCAAACACATGAGCACGGGGAGGCAGAAGTGCTCTGTAAGCCTGTGGGATGTAAGACAAGAAATCACTTCTTCAGTTTACTTTTTCCTCCACCCTCTAGTCAGTCCTCCTCTTCCATGTTCCCAGCACTTGGGGGGTCCTCAAGTCCTCAGGCTAAGCAAAACAAACTTGTTATTTTACTCTCTCTTGCAGAGCTATGGGGGACCTCAGGTCCATTGCACTGCTGAGGAGAGTGCTTGGAGCAACTAAGCAGAGAGAATAATGATTGATGTGGAAAGTGACAGTAGCATAGCTAAGCCTGGACTAGCTCTTCTTGGTAGATGGAGGAGACAGTCCTGCTGTTTCGAGGGGCATGTACTGTCATCACTGAACAAGGGAGTCAGGGACTGTAGGAGGCTTGAGAACATTTCCTTTCAGTTACCTCTGCTTCTCCAGATTGCCAGTTTTTCATGTTACATTCTCCCCATTCTCCTAATGGTTCAGTCAGGCTTCTCTGCCTGCAGGTATCCAGAAGTTTCAGGGCTTTTGCTTCCCACAGATTATTTTTATTTGTTTGCATAGTGAATCATCTGTCACTTAGGGTAAGGCTTCTTTCAGCCCCAGAACAGAAAATGTTCTGTTGGTGCTTTCTCTCCTCCCTCACATTCTCCTGGTTATCTTTTTATGTATATCAACTTGGCACACATGGGTGATCAAAACTTTCAGAGTTCACAAACCTCTAGCAAAGCAATGTCATGAAATCTTCCATACCATAGGACGGCAGCCTTATGTTACTTCTGTTTCTTCATATGGATGAAGTGCAGCTCAAGTTACTAAGCTTTTTTATACCGATGTCAATGATTCTGCATTCAAGGAATGCTAAAAATTATAAAGAGAACAATTAGCTAAATATTATTTTGTTTCACTGATGAAAAGGAAAGACAATATTTCACACTGTCATTTGCTTGTTTGTTTCTTTGTAGCTCCACATAGTCTAACCCTAACGCAAGCAATGACTCCTGACCCAGAGGACCTTTCAGGCTCTGGGAGCCTTGTTGCTCCAGAGGCCTCAGGGATGCAGGAGGATGCACTGAGGGACCTTGCGGTCTCAAGGGTTACAGACCACAGCTTTAGTGTCTCATGGTATGCGAACACAGGAGCCTACACTAGTTTTGTGGTGGAGTACAAGGAAGTGTCATTGGCAGCTGGGTCCCCTGCAGAAACCTTCCTGCCCAGAGAATCCCTAGGTGCTGTGATTGAAGGCCTCCAAGCTAACACTTCCTATAAAATCAAGGTGTATGGATTGGCTGGAGAACAGCGCTCCCCTCCTCTGGAAGCTGTGGCTACAACAGGTACCTCCTTTCTGTTATTAACTAAGGTACCACAAACCAGGGTATCTCTTATTTGTTAGAGGTCCTTCCCAGCATTGCACTCAGGTTTTGGTTTAGAACCACTTCAGAAGTCAAAGAAAGTGAATCATTTTACTAGTTTGAGGGACCTTTCTGGCAGCATGTCTGGAGAATGTTATGTGAGATTGACAACTAATCTGTAGAGCAAGCACGTATACCAGCTCTGAGAAAGCTGAGCACTCAGACTGCAGCTTTGTTCCTTCTTGTTCTGGTTCTGGAGCTCTGCCTGCATAGCACAATGTGGGTCCTGGAGGAGGAGGGATGGTAATACATCAGTCATGAGAAGGCTGTGGAAATAAATGAGTGAACCTTAGAGAAACCAAGTGCCAACCTCGCATTCTTCTGCTGAAGGACCCAGATTGTGCAGCAACTGCTGATGAATCATGGATATGATACTGTCTTGCCTCTGGAAATGAGTTGCACATAGAAGCATGGCTTGGAGAGGCAAGTTTTCCATTCTGTTGAATGTTTTTAAGAAGATTTATGCTGTTTACCAAAGACCCTTGTCTGTGTTGTGCGTCAGCCACTCTTCCTCTCCTGGCTTCTACTAGTCTCAGATTGTATCACCCTTCTTTATACAAACTCAAAGGAACATTAGGAAGAGTGATTAGGTGAGCCAGTTTTATGGGAAACTGCAATATTGACCACTGGGAAAATGGATTTACTAGTAAAGGTTGTCCATTTCTTCAGCTGATTCCTCTGCTGAGAGTACTTGGAATCTCAGACTTCAATATGAGGATTTTTAGCAGTTGTTTCTGTGGTATTTCTGGCCCGTGATATATTGCAATGCTTTCTTTGTGGAACTCAGGGGTGCAAAGGCACTGTAAGCCTGGTTTAATCAGCTGGTTGAGAAAGGGAAAAGCCATTTAGCCAAAGAGCTCTTAAAAGAATGCAAATACCTTGGTAGGCCATGGTTCTGCAACCCTCTTTCAGGGAACTGCAGTCATATCCTACAGTGAGGTTGAGCTGATTAGAGATTCTGCAGTGAAACTGGCTGATAGCCCCTCTTGGAAAATAATGTAAAATCCAAGAGACAGAAGCAAGAAATAATACAGAATACTCTTTGCTCCATCCCAAGTAAGCGGGGAAATGTCCTGACAGGACGTTAACATTCTTCTTAGTAAAAACTCCAGTGAAGCATTACAATGGAATTCCTCAAAAGGCCAGCAACAGCAGTGTGGACATATTTAGGCCATATTCAGCCTGAAGATTTTCCTGAGAGAATGTTACTAAGTCACACTTGTGACTGCAAAATCCTGAATTAAAATGCCAGTTACGGAAGTTGGTCCCTCATTTTATGGATGATGCAGTTGATCTGTTGCTGTGTTTCCCGTTCAGATTAGAGAAACCAAGTCCTTGTGTGCTTATATTATAATTGCCGGGAATCTGGGATAAGTATCAATAGGGATGGTCAAACAAAATAAGGGAAAATGAGAAGCCAATTTTGACTAATATTTCACAGGGTTTTCTCAAGGATTCTTAGTGTGTCAGCTTAAGGATAGCCTTGTTTTTTTCTTTTTCCCTTGCATTTTTGGATACTTTGTTCTGGTTTTCCAACTCAAGGTGCATGGCAGTTCCCCAGTGGGACCATCCATGGCATGGAGCTTACCTGTATAATATACTGCTGCCTTTTCCTCCCTGCTGGTCTGTTCACTCACTCTATTTATGCATATCTCTTGCAGAAATACTCTACAGTAAAGCCCAGCTGCCACTATGCATGTTAAGTATTTTTAAGTATCTTTAAGGCTGAACAAGTACCAGTGCACTTGCTTGATGCCGTAGGTTTTTGCCAGAATAGTGATTGTGCAAAAGCAGCTGAGAGTCATGGAAAGCTAATGGTTCAGTGCTGCATGTCTTCCTCCTTTGTTCCTTGGGAATGTTACATGAGCTCCATCACCCTAGTGTTGTCAGATATTAGTTCTGACAGTTTACTGAGAAAGAATGAATTGCTGTAGCAATTACCATTGCACATATGCTGGTGTGATGACAAAATTGCTGTCATCAGGTTGCACAATGTGTAGGGCCTAGTTCAGATTACATGCTGGTGTAATTTAGGAGGCCCCTTACCTAAATAAAGTGTCATTAATATGATATATGTAATATATAATATATGTAAATATAAGTCACTGTTTGCCTCACAGGCTCTGCTCCTTCCTGGAGGTGAGCAGAAAGCAATGTTTTTACATGTATACTTGTCCTGAGTATTTTCAAGACAAAATTTCTGCATTTATTTGAAAACATTTTAAATTGATCTTTCTCCTCTGAAACTTTTTTTTTCTTTTTCTGATACTTGTGTGAATTTGGAGACAGATACTGAATCCTGAGTATGTATTTGTGCTGATCTGACTGATGGTGGTAGATGACTCGCTCTCTCTTAATTGAATGCCATGGAGCATGAAAGCAAGGCAGTCACTGAGGTGTGAAATGATGTGGTTTTCCACTAATGAGGAGATAATTCTGCATGGCTAATTGAAGTGTCAGAAAAATCACCCGCCTGTTGTCTTGCAACTGTGATCACAAACGCATTCATTGTGATTTCCATAGCTCTCAGATTTTCAGAATCGTACCGTGCTACAAGATATGTTTGCAGATCTGTTCAGCATGTTGAAGGCCAAGTATTTTTCCCTTCCATCCCTTTGGGTCTCTTTAAAGAAAGATTGCTCAAGTTCATTCTGTCTTGGTTTTTAGTTGAGTCCCCTCCCCTTTCTTAAAAATTCTGCATGTATCAAGGTGGATAACTCCTCCAAGCATGTTTTTATTTGGGTAGGATGAGATTTAGCATGTTTCTGTGTGTCTCATTTCTTGGTCTGTATTTGGATATTGTTGTGATGTTTGGCAAGCATTCTACCTCTGGTTTGTATCAGTAGCAATAACTGATGTGCTATAGGAAAGATAAAAGGTATGTTTGAGAGATTTAGGGTTCAAATCCTCACCAATGTAAATTAGCAAAGTTCTTTACAGGTAGCTGAAGTGTCGTGATTTACATCAACTGAGGATGTACCCATTCATTTCTCCACTGCAAGCATGTCAGCTGATCTGTGTTTTTAATGGTTGTTGCTCTGGATCTGCTGGTTAGTGTGGGTTCTGTGTGAGAACCATGTTGTGCTTGGTGATGCTACCTTTGCTTGTGGCTTGGATTCAGTCTCCAAAATAGAAGTACCTGTTTTCTCAGTTCTTGGAGCTCTTTAATGAAAACACATAAACTGTTTTGTAGCAGGTGTTAGCTGTCATTCGGTGTGTTTGGGGGGGTTATTATCAGGAAATTTTAACTTGTAATTTACCTTTGTTTAGCACATCTAGTCACAACACCTGGAGAATCAAACAATGAAACATCATTTAATCCTGCCAGTCCTGCACCTACAGAGCTAAGTTATTTAACAAACCCGAGCACTGGTTCTCATGCTCTGCTTTTGGTGCCCACTGATCTTCCCATCTCAGAAGTCACTGATGCTCTTCGTGACCTTAATGTAACGCACAGAACTTCCAGTAGTTTCACCCTGTCTTGGGCAGCACAGGATGAGGTATTTGATCAGTTCCTTATCACTCTGAAAGACCTGTCCAGTCTAAGCAGAACACAGGAAATCTTTTTGCTGGGAAACCAACGAGAAACAGAAATTACCAATCTCACAGCTGGCACACAATACCAGATTAACCTCCGTGGAAGCACTCAAGGTCAGCTCTCTTGGTCCCTGGAAGCTCTAGCTGCTACAGGTATTTTCTATGGATTCATTAGCCACGTGTTCCTTTTCTGCTTTGAAATACAGAACTTTGTTTTCAAACTGCTGTTCCACTGCAGAAGTGCTAGGCTTTGTGGGTGATGCATTTCTTCCAAGTTCTTTTTTTTCCTTTTTTTTTTTCCTTCTTTTTGCACGGGATAAAACTCTTACTGCTATGGAACGAGAGCCTTGAGTTATGTAGCATGGACAATGCCCCATGCAGCTTTTAAGGTGGTATAGCATCAATTCTCTCTTTTCAAATTGCATGCAAAGAGAGACATTGATGCATCTGCTATTTACAAGGCACATCAAAATAGCAAGATATTACAGGGATTTATCTGGACTATGGTCCAAAGCACACAAGAAAGATTACAAGAAGTTTGTAGTTTGCAGCGTTGGCATGGAAGTGGTGATGTTACAGAAAAAAAAGATTGTAACACATTGGGAGTATACCATTCTGAAAACTTCTACAACTTATCCCTCTTACATGAATTTCACGAGGTAACAGGCCTGTAGCCACAGAGCTCAGTTCAACTGTGATCAAAGTACCAGCGTCTTAAGTTTATACCTAGAGAACCTAGCTGGAGACTAATGACTATAGCAGACTATCAGCCAAAAATGAAATTCGTGATGTGAGATAAAATATTCACATAGAAACACAAAGATTATTGCACAGCTAGTACACGGTTAGAACAGTCTTATCTCTCAATGGTTTGTTCTCTCTTTTTTTTTTTTAAATTAAGAAACATCATCCCTTGTTATCATTTGCCATGACATTATCATTTTTTTGTCATATATGTTGAATGCTATATGAATGAGGCTTTCAGAGGTCTCCAACAATCCAACTTGGTGCATGATTTTGTATGAGAACCTATCGGTCCCTAGAGAGCATGATGGGGTTGAGCGCGCTTCCATTTCAGACATGCATGAGAAATAAATGGGAGGAAAAGGGACTCTGCATCTTAGAGGTGAATGAAGCTGAGCACACTTCAGAGAAATCTGAATTGCTTCTAAGCTGTGATGATTACTGCATTACTTATAATAATGCTTTTATGTGAAATATTTTGTCTTGCTTTAGCTTTTGGTTTGGTTTCATTTTAAGCAGTTGTTTTTGTTTTATTTCTCTTGCCACCAAAAGATCATTATTTCTGATACAACCTGTTCCTCTTCTGTCCTGTTTTCTCTTTTTCAGCTAAATGGTGCTATCTTGACATGATTCATATTTTGCCTCTATGAGTGTCTCATTCCTGTTCCTGATAAAGCTAAACAGCTCTGGATTCATGCCTTTTTTTTTGTTGTTGTTGAACACCATTGTGTTATTTCATAAACGATCTCTTCCTTTCCAACAGGATGGGAAAAGCTTGTCAAGACTTTGATGTTCCTGAGTAGTAATAATTTACTATACATTAGTAAATCTCACTGATGATAATGGACTGTTATCCATGAGTGCTCAACCTCTGAAAATACAGTCCCACCTACCTATATAAAGCTATACAGGAGTCACACAATAGGCTTTCTGTTTTTGCAGGGAGTAAATTTATATGAATAAATATACCCTTACCTACTGACTCAAAATATACAGAAAGCTTTAAGTTGAAATTTAGAACTGAAAAATCAGATCCATTACCCTCTATGCATTATCTCTTATAAATCCTCAGGCAAGCAGATTGGGATTATTTAGCGAGACTCTGTTCTTAATTACTTATTACTATAATGCTGGTGTGTTAACAATGCAAGTAAATAAGAAAAGTGCTAGAAACTCATCCCAGCCCACAGGCCAATGATAGATGATGTGGCAAGATTTTCCATGTAGAAAAACAAAGGCATTACTGTGTCATTTTCCCATGTGACTGCTAACTTTAAGGAATCAGTTGTAGTTTCTCAGTACTAGCGGACTTTCTATTCTTGCTGAGAAAATGACCTAAACTTTCAGATTTAACAGCATCAAAGAGATAGCTCTGATGGTTCCCAACTTCCTTGGCCACTCTTGTGATGGTATAGGAGAATGTTGATTTCTGTGAATGCAGATTTCAATTTTGGATTAGTATTGGTAACTCTGAAAATCCAAGCTTCTCTGCCTCCAGGAAGGTTTTGGGGGCAGAATAATATAATATAATGTAATGAGGATAAATCTATTAAGCTGAAGACATGCAGACACAGAGGAAAATTTCCCTTCTTTATCGTTTTGGATTAGAAATAGTTTGGAAGAATAAATGACATCCTTCAATTAAAAGCACAGACATCTGAATCCCAAGTACTAGAAGCTCAGCGTTTTCCTAGCCTTGCAATAGGCATTATTGCGGTATTCACAGTCACTTTATAATGACAAACACTAAGTTGTTAGTAGCTACAGTAAAGTGGTTATAGTAATACTTGTCTCATAGGGGTTGTAATTAATATTGGCAAAACACTTGCAGCTATAATATGGTCTATAAACTGCTTTCTGTAAGCAGTCTTTTAGCATTAATGTGATTATTATTTATTATGTTTCTTTTCTTCCTGTTCTGTCTTTCCAAGTCTCTGAAGAGAGGTTATGAGTTATTTGGGGCAGCTGGGAATGTAAATGTGTGGGGGAGTGCATCTCTCTGTCACTTGCTTACAAATGAAGTTCATTAACTCTGAAAGTCATTAAGTAATACCTCATCATCACCAGTCTGTAATCTGAGTAACTGACTGACTCTCTGTCCTTATTCAGAGGAAGAACCTGAGCTTGGAGAATTATCGGTATCAGAGACTGGCTGGGATGGTTTCCAGCTCACCTGGTCAGCAGCCGATGGGGCCTATGAGAACTTTATCATTCAGGTGCAGGAGTCTGACAGTCCAGAAGAAACCCGGAATATCACAGTCCCAGGCAGACTGCGCTCTATGAATGTTACAGGCCTCAAGGCCAACACACCTTATAACATCACACTTTATGGTGTGATTCAAGACTACAGAACTAAACCCCTTTCTGTTGAAACTACAACAGGTATCTTTTCTTCCAGTCTCATGGCTCCCTTTCTTTGCAGACAGGGACATGAGCCAGAGCAATTGCAACTGCTCGACAAAGCTTGGTCTGCTTTGCATGGGGTGCACTGAACTCATTAAAGCTTGGCTGAACATCTCTGGCATGGAAATGTCTTGTGATCAGACTTTCCAATAAGAGTCTCAGTGCCCCCATGGAGCCATTTGCTTTCAGGAATGCTCTTTTTACCCCCTTCAGAATGGCTTGTTTTGTTCCCGTTATTTGCTTCTGTGCTGGTTGACACTAACTGCAAAACCCAACTGGCTGTTGTACATGCTCAGAAAAGCCCAGGTTGCCTTGTAAAATTATAAAGATCTGCTCTTTGTAGCCCAGATAATCAAAGACCAAGAGCATGTTTGGATTTTACCCTTCAGAAGCTGTTTCCGAAATTATGCACCAGCTTTTGTATAAATACAACCTCAAGTGTATAGTGTGTGTGTCTGACTCAAGGGCAAGGACAGACACTTTCCATATGTTCTCATGTAGAAAAGAATACAAGTGAGTTTCTACCAAGAGTAGTATTGTATATTGAGCCACATAAGGTTGTTAAACAGTCTGATTGTTCTGAAAAAATTACAATGCAAGAAGACCAAATTCAACCAAACTACCCTGGCATAAAACTGACCTGAGAGGAGAGTAAGCCCCACATTACCAGACGCTTGCATGAAACTAATCAAGAGCCACAAAAATAATTTTCTGGCTGATCTTGTGAAACACTGTGTTTTGGGTAAAGGATTGCTCATCATGAGCTTCTGATGTGAGAAGCAAATATAAACACATGTCTAACCTCTATGGCTCGCTGACTCTTCCAGGTGTAATGATCATTGTAATGAACAGGATATGAATTAATTGGCAATAGAGGGGCACCAGTGGCTCTTCTTTGGAACAATTTCTTGTAGACAATAACTGCTGCCTCTGGGCTTCCTTATAGATCTTTGCAACCTACTGGAATTGTGGGACAGCCAGAGCTTGCTCATGTTTACTTTTCCCAAGCACATATTACCCAGAACAGAAGGGGATAAAAGTACGTGTAAGAACTAAACAAAATGAAAACATACACAGTAAAGCTTGCTTGTTTCAATAGTGCTTTAAGCAGCTTGGCTTAGGTAGAAGTGTGTGTGGCACAAGGCACTTGCCTTGGGCTGTGTCCTGCTGCAGTCTCAAGTCCTGTGCTTTGAGAGTCTTGAGTGTGAGCTGGTAGCAGATTGCTTGTTGAAAATAGACAAATGTGGCTAGACAAAAGAAACTGTAGAGGCACAAACAAGAAAACAGACATCATGGGTGTCCTGCCTAAATATGCAATGTATGCCTTTTTTATTAACTTAATGAAAACAGCAGAAGATGCCCTGCTGAGGTTTTCCCTTCCCTTTCTGGGTCATACTCAGCATCCGGCTTTTCAAAATTTTCCCGTCTGGGGACTTGCGATTGTCAGAATTTTCTGAGCCTTCCTGCAGCATTTCAAGGATGTCTGTGGAGAGGAAGAAACCCCAAGGCAGCTATCACTGCTTTGCATTTTGGCTCCAGCACCTAAATTACATGCCAGCTTTCATAGACTTAAGCTGAAAGGGAAAGTAGAAGAACTGAAACAAAACACAACCTTTTCATCTGGATACAGCAAAGGCTGTAGTTTTAGCTTCTCCTAAAACTGGAATCTGACTTGTCCAAGTGCCCTGGGGTGTTTGGAAATGCTCTTTTGCAACTGCTTTCATGCTCAGACCTCAGACGCATGGCTGCAAAGGGAAAGAGCCATAGCTTTAAACCTTCCTTTTCTTTCTTTTTTTTTTTCTTCTTTAGCATTTTGAGATGCTTTCATTTGATTTCTTCCCCTAGAACCTGTTTGCCTGTAGCAAGCTTTTACTTAAACTCTTTTCTCCAAGGGCAGCATGGAGTGCTGTCAGCATGAGCAGAGTGAAGCACAGCATTTCTGAGCAGGAGGAGGTACAGGGCTGTCCCCTTCTAACCAATGTTGTTTTCCTCCTCAGGAGTGCACCCAGAAGTTGGTGAGCTAACAGTTTCCGACATTACTCCTGAAAGCTTCAACCTTTCTTGGACAACCACCAATGGGGACTTCGACATCTTTACTATTGAAATTATTGATTCTAACAGGTTGCTGGAGCCCATGGAGTTCAATGTCTCAGGCAATTCAAGAACGGCTCATATCTCAGGGCTTTCTCCCAGCACTGATTTTATTGTCTACCTCTATGGGATCTCTCATGGTTTCCGCACACAGGCAATAAGCGTTGCAGCTACAACAGGTATATAAAACCTACCTCAATGCTAACTCTCCTTTCTTCTAACTCTTCCTTGCAGGTTGTGCCCATTTCCCTGCCCTCAGCTACCCCATCAGTCTGCCCACTGCCAAATTCTCTACCTCACTGTTTGACACCTTCTAAGGAAGACCTGCCGCAGACATTTTGAACTGTGAATGTTAATCCACCGCCCCATCCAGCAAAGTCAGTCAATCACAGTGTGATGTAATTTCATTCACATAATAATATGTTTGCTCTTGTTCAAACATTAGGGTAGGGACAACCTCTGATATCTAGGAGAAGCAAAACAAATTTCCCAAGAAGCAAGTGGGAGATGATTCATTATGTTAGCTTTGCAGTATATTTTTGTCACACAGCACAGAGGACACACTCTTTCTCTCAGATAAGCCAATTTCTAGATATGGTTTTTATCCTGATTCTCTAAATGGGTTTCAGGTACATTTCAGTCTCTGTCAACAGACTCCTACAACGCTGAGATATTGCTTGAATTCAGCTTCAAAATTCAGTTTACGTTGAATGAGAGATTGAAAGAGTGCATTTGATTTGATGTTGATAAATGAAATAGATAGGCGTTTAGCTGTTGGCACATTGCACAATCTGAGGTTTTACAGTTGACAGCTTTCCAGAAAAGGCTCTCAAGGAGAGGGAAGTTAAGTGTTGAACGTGCTCTAGCCAATTACACTGTGAAAGTGGAAGGAGAGGACTAGGTTACAGAAGCAGAACATGTATTCTCATAGCAGGCAGATAATAGCTCATGTTGTGGTAATTTGATATCACTAACAATTTTTTTCTGCTGACATGATCTTAGGAAAAATTGTCATAGCAATTTGTTGTAGCAGTAGATTAAGGTAGTCAATGATGTTGAGCTTAATATCAAATATCAGTGATCAAGATAATACAGAGTTGTATTTTCTAGCATCAGCAGATTGTGAATATCCTCACTGAATCATGGGTAGCATGGGCAAGGTGACCACAGGGGTCATGGTATGGAAAACATCAAGAAATATAAGGTTAGATGGTCTTTGTGACCTGTAGCTCACGTGAATTCAGACTTTTATTTTATTTTATTTCATTTCATTTTATTTTATTTTATTTTATTTTATTTTATTTTATTTTATTTTATTTTATTTTATTTTATTTTATTTTATTTTATTGCTTTGGGTTTTAATAATTGCAACACATTTCCATTTGTTTTTCTTCCCATAGTAGAGGAACCTCTCCTTAGCAAACTTACTGTATCAAATGCTACCTCAGACACCATGTTGCTCACATGGGAAGCGCAGGACAATGCCTTTGACCACTTTATTCTAGAAGTCAGAAACTCTGACTTCCCTTTGGACTCCCTGGTGCAAACAGTGCCAGGGGCCTCACGGCACTATGTAGTCACCAAGCTCAAAGCTGCCACTAATTACACTGTCCAACTCCATGGTGTAATTGATGGGCAAGGTGGTCAGACCTTAACAGCACTGGCAACCACAGGTATTTCATTGTTTCACCTTCTAGGTTTGCTTTTTTCTCTTCTTTCTTTTTCTGTCCACTGAACTGCTCTAAAACGTGGCTCCAACTCATCATCGTTCCTTTGATAAATTACAGGAAGATCACTGTGAGGGGAGGCTGAAATAAACTGAGCTTGTGAGCACTTGGAAAAAGAGAGAGCTGAGACAATGGAAAAGGCTGAAAAAGTGCCCCCAGCATTAAGGGAGTCAGTAGTAAACCATGATTGGTTTCATTATATATACACTTATCTGCAAGTACTGTGTATATATAACTGACATGCTCCAGATGGTTAATGTTTTTCACAGAATATCTTTGCACTTGATCTGAATGATGTTCCTGTTCATCCCATCCTCACTTTCTTTGTTGTGGGTGGGAGGCCTTCATTATCTTTGTCAGACCAGAGGCACCTGCATGTCATTTTGGTTCTTTGTTCTTAAAACCAAATGTCTTCCAAGATATTTGCATATCTTGTGCAAGTTTCATGCAGCATGTGAAATGACCAGCCAAAATTGCATGGAGTGGTCTGGCCATCTTATGCTGGTTCTGGTGTTCTTCTCTGCTGGGCGTTTTTGTGTGTTCTCAGCAGAGAGCTGGGCCCAAATAGGAAGTCTACCCTTTCTTGATGGTCAGCCCACCACTCTGTCACTTGCATTGCTATCTTTTGAGTCTTTAAAATCTGTCTGGTTTCACTGGATGTCAGAGCTTTTCCTATGGCAATTCCAGGATGGCAGGAGCTCACTAAGACTCACCTGAAGAGAAAATTTCAACTCATTTTGCATGTAGTATTCTTTGGAGTCTGGGTGTCATGATGTGAGCCTGCCTGACTGTATGCAAATGGCATGTGAAGGAATGTGACCGTTTCAGAATCAGATTGGAAAGGATCGGTTTGTTGTCTCTGAACTGCATGCAGGGCTGATGGCTCCATCCTCGGTTTCACTGGGTTCTTCACCCAAGCCTGTTTGCATTGTGGATATTTTCTCATCTCCTCCTCTGTCTTTAGAAGTATTATGCTTACATGGTGAATTCTTCACTGTCAGCCATGAGGGCACTGATGGTCACTAGTTGGCGGCATGACAGCATGTGTCCTTAATTGGGGCCACTTGGATTCACCTGTTCCTAGACTTTTCCAGAGAAGGTGGCGAACTATTATTTGACAGTCGTGCAATTGGGGAAGGCGGGTAGAAGTTGGAACATCTTGCAGCAGTTAATGTTTTATTTAAAAAAAGGACTCCATTCTTTCACTGTTCTCATGGTCAGTGTGATACACTCTTCTTGCTTTTCTCTCAGCATGTATCACTTACAGAGTTATTCTCCTGTATCTCACTGGCTGCATTTCCCAAGGTGTTCATGGTTTATACTCAATTGGCAAAAGAAAAAATAGAAACTCAGCCCTGACAGCAGATACAGGATTCTCTGACCACCTGACTGCAGGGTCACGTTTGTGGTCTTTCTGTGCTCTAATGAGTCCTTAATGATTTTAGGCTAAATGGAACAGCTTAAAACAGGAATGGTGAGGAGCTCTGCCCCTTCTATAGCCTGAAGGCCAAGTTTCTCCTCTAGCAGGGGAGAGATGTGATCTTAAATTTCCTGTAGCAGAAAAGGAAAGTCTTTGCTTTCTCAAGGAATGCCCTAACCACTGAATGGTCAGAGAGAGGGAGAGCAATAGCAGGTGGTTTTTTTTTTTTTTNTTTTTTTTTTTTTTTGTCCAGTCCGTTAGATATTCTCTGATTGTGCCAATCAGGGGATGAGGAACACCTTAGCTGTGGAGTCCAGGGAGGTTTTGGCCTGAGATTAGTGCTGAGATGATCACTGCCAGGACTAAAACCCTGATAAACTTCAGGGTCCAAAAATATGAGTATCTACAATGCCAGGCAACAGGAACACTAAGAAGAAACTGAAGTGGGATTTCAAGGATGTCTGTTTTAGAGTCACCTAATTCCTGCCTGAATCCTACTTCATCTACTTCGGGATTGCTTTGGGTCTGGGTATCTCCATTACATTTCCAGTGCTGAGTTACTGCAGTTTCCATGGTTTTACCATGGTGCTTCTGTAAATCAGGCCCACATTTCAGTAGGAAAATTGAGTGTATTTAAGAAAATTGAATGAATTAAAAAAAAAAAAAGTCAGCACTAATTTCATTGGCTTCTTTCCAAAACCTTACAAAATAGCTGTTATGGTGCTCCTCTTTTCTTCAACCACTACAAAACAAGGGTGAAAGCTTCTGCTTTAGCTTTAAGCATCTATAATTCCCCATGGCTAATTCCCCCACCCACCCCTAAGTAATGCTGTCTCTTCACCTGTGTTTCTTTCTCCTTCAGAGGCTGAGCCACAGCTGGGCACACTCACACTCACAAATGTTACCCCCGACAGCTTCAACCTCTCGTGGACCACAAGGGATGGGCCTTTTGCCAAGTTTGTTATACACATTAGAGATTCCTATGCAACACATGAACCCCAGGAGCTTACGGTGTCAGGAGGTGCTCGCAGCGCTCACATTTCAGGCCTGCTAGATTACACTGGCTATGACATTAACATTAAGAGCACTACCGATGCAGGTGTTCACACAGAGCCCCTCACTGCTTTTGTCATGACAGGTATCTGCTTAAAGGTTTGGAGTATATTTATCAGTTTATAAAAATATATATTTCAGCATGGATAAAAGGATAGACTCTCTACAGCGTTGAATATCTTGTCCAGCAGCAATGCTTTCATTTGCAAGCTTTGTGCAAGGATGGGTCACAGCAGGCATGTTGACCTTAAAAAAAATTGTCCAGAAGGAGTAATAGTTTAAAGTGAGTCAAGAGCCCTCTAGAGTCTTTCTCCCAAATGTAATAATCTTTTTTAAGTCCTGAAGTTTAAGGGAGAAATTTGTCAGTGGCTCCATCCGAGGGAGAGCACTGGATATTATAACACCTCCTGTCTTGTGATGTTCCCTCTACACATCCCTTACGTCTGAATAATTTGGCCAGATTTTAACTGGGATTAGTTGAACATCACATGCCTAAATCATCAAATAAATACCACAGAGTTCACGTTCTGTGTATTACGTGGCCAGTATGCACTGCTCGGGCTTGTCGCATAGACATATGGAAGCCTAAATAGGATTAAAGCAGAAATTGATGCCTTTTCTTTTTCCCCCTCACTGTATTAATGTACAGTGGGAGCACTAGTCACAGTAGCAGCATCCCTCACAGCATCTGGGCCAGCACTTTCTGTGAAACGCAATGACTATGATCATTTCCTTTAGGGGAAGCGGTTGCATTTTGCATCAACTTTGACCTGCCACCTGATGACATGTAGTCATGTAGTTAGAAGTGGGCAAGTTTTTTGGTTTCAAAACTCCTGCTCTATTGCTCCACCAGATCAAAAATGCTTCCTTTTTGAAAATAAACCATGGACACTGGTGTTTAGAGAGGAAGCTTCCCACAGCTATATAAACATGTGGCACTCTACACAGCAGTAGGACGTGCCAGCAGTTCTCATAAACTTTCTGGGTTTAGCATGTTGGTGTCACTCAACACCTACCCCAGGAAAATGATTTCAGCATTTTGGGCTCATTATTATTTGTTTACCCACCTTTCCAGAGACGAAACTGAATTGTGGAACTTTGGGAATGATTGATTAGAAGCAAGTAAACTGCAAAAATAGCTCCAAATAGAGTAAATTGTAACTGAATCTCTGGCACCCAAATGTGTAAACATCCAAATGTAAGGACTTCTAAATTATAAAACTTTGAGAGGGAATTTTTATGCCAAATTCTAACAGAACATCAGTATCATCAGTTGTGAAAAATCAAAACCAAACCTAAAACCCTTTCCCAGAGAAAGTTCTGTGTTTAACTAACTGGTACTTTCTTAAGTGAGTGGAATTTGAGTGATGGAAGATCTGATGAGTTAGCTCCTGGACCAACTAAATGACGTTTGTCAAGTAGTTTAGGGAAATTTTACCGATGCCTGGGTCCCTGGATAAAGGCCAAGGCTTAACAGGGCCAGTTGATCTTCGTATTTGACTTGTCAGATTTTTTGTGAAAACTATCTTGTGAAAATTTGGCTTTTTTTTCAGAGATGTGGTGGGAAAGTTTTGAGAAGTTGGGCCACAGGCTCTAAACTTTGACAAATGTCATGCTGATGTGAAAAAGAAAGACCCCTCTCTGGAATTTCTTTAAGTTGTCACCATGCCACACTAGCAGCTGCCTGTGAAGCTCTTTGGTCAGGTTATTGCTCTGTTCTGCAGTCATTAGCCCCTGCCCTTTGCCAGTGCAAACTCTTGCTTCTCTCCTACCCCAACAAAAAGCAGGTTTGCAAGTATTTAGTACTTGCACTGGCTGTGACCCTGTCTGATTAATATGCTGCTTCTGGCAGTCCTTCTGGCATCACTGACCCCTCCACCATTGAAAAAAAAAGCTGGAGATACTCATGTGAAGTAGAGAGGAAAGAATGCAAAATACAGGAACTGTGAGTGTCAAGGTTGAGACTCGTACCCAAAGCACCCATGATGGAGACAAGTGGAAGGAAATGAAAGCTTTATGGGTAACTTTTCTCCAACAATTTTGGTTCTAACTGCTTTCTACTGCATGTGTAACAAAAGAAATGTGCTTACACATTGATCTTTGAAGGAATTTCAAAGGAGCTTGTGAGATGAGGTGTTAAGACACCCTTGAGGATAATTAGGAATTGAGCATCTAACTTTTGAAGGCTCCATTGAAAATTCTGGTCTTGTGGTCCGGGCTATACACTTCAATTAAATCCATATTTGGGGGAAAAAAATGTGATTTATGTCTGATGGAATCTGTGATGCTTTCTAATTTGCAATGTTTTTTTGCTTCTTCTTTTTTTTTTTTTTTGTGTGTGTGTTTTTGCACCTTCCCTTCTTTTAGAGGCCATGCCCCCACTGGAAAACCTAACTGTCTCTGATATTAACCCTTACGGGTTCACAGTGTCGTGGATGGCATCGGAGAATGCCTTTGACAACTTTCTTGTAGTCGTGGTGGATTCTGGCAAGCTGCTGGACCCACAGGAGTTCCTCCTTACGGGAGCCCAGCGGCAACTGAAGCTTAAAGGCCTTATTACTGGCATTGGCTATGAGGTTATGCTTTATGGTTTTGCCAAGGGGCACCAAACAAAGCCCCTAAGCACTGTGGCTGTTACAGGTATTTTAATGTGAACAAATTGTTCTCTTCCACCTATCTTTCTTGCTTTTCTTCTCACATGGAAGATGTTTTATGCAATCCGTTTGCAAAACAGACCTCAGCTTTTGCATCCTTTTCTGCATCGTGGCTACACATAACTCCTTGTGATTGATAGGTTCACCAATGAAATTCCATTCCTTTTAACTTGATGTTTCCTTTTTGTCTTTGTGAGGGATCCTGTAGAGACGCATGATATGGGTTGAGGGGTGAAAATTTCTGCTATGTTCATGCAGGTACTTCTAACTGGAGTCTTTCAAGAAAAATAGCTGCATGCGGGAGCTCGTCTTGTTAACAGCTGCTGGGCACATCAGCATTCTCCAATGTCAGAATCTTCAGGAGGAAAGTCATACTGGTTTTCCTACCTATGGCCTCATTTCTTTCACTCTGTGTGGGTTCCACACACAGACCATCAAATGTGATCACTGCCAACCATAAAGATGGCATCTCTCTCTCCACAAAACCTTAGCGCATGTTCTCAACCTCATCATAGCTGCTGTTTTCCAGCAGCATTTGAATTTTCTTGAAAAATCATTGCAGACTGATTCTCTAGCCCTATAACCATCGAGTCTCATCTGCATGTTACTGACTATGCAGTAGTAAAGCTGAGGGTTACCTGATTGGAGGTTCACGAGAAAATAAATAGGAATGTCTTCCTGGGGAAGATAGAAGTGCATTGGAGATGCTGTTAAGATAGTAACCGCTCCAGCAGCATTTCTGTAGGTAGTGATGCTGACCATACTGAGCTGAAGATGATATGGTTATTTAATAACGTACAGCTCCTGGGATCCTCTTGAGTTGTTTTGTGTACTAAAGACGGTAGGACTTGCAGTTTGGATTTAAGTGTGCTAAGGAATATGAATTCTCATGATTCCCCATTGCTGCTTCAGTATTTGTTTAATATCAAAGTGAAGGATTCATCTGATCAGAGGTATCACAGAGGCCAGAAGTGCATGGAATAAGGGTTTTGCATGAAGGAAAAGACTCTTTCAAGCAGCTTCTATGTTGTCCTCCTAACAGAGACCTGGCAATACTGCAGGCATGCTTGTAGATCTATAACAAGAGCCTGTTTTTATCATACGTAAAGGTTTCACATATGATGGGTAACTCAATGAAAAGCAAGGGACAAATGCACTTCAAACGTACTATTAGCATGTGTAATTTTGCATGGCAGAGGCAAATGGTGTATTTCCATGTAGTAGATTTGCTGTTAAAGAGTGAAAAGTTTGAATGGGCCCACACGCACTCACATATGTCATCTTCAATATGTGTGTTTCTTTTTTTTTTTCTTTTTTTTTTTCAATAGCCAGCAGATTGTTTCCCTTTCTTTGAACTGTGGTTAGATTCTTGCAGTATGCTATATCCAGACCTCAGGCAGGTCACTAATGAACTGATTAAAACAATCACTTCTTTTCCCTACTGCTATCTTCTCCTTTTTTAGAAGCAGAACCCGAGGTCGACAACCTTCTGGTTTCAGATGCTACTCCAGATGGCTTCCGTCTGTCTTGGACTGCGGATGATGGGGTTTTCGACAGTTTTGTTCTAAGAATCAGGGATACCAAAAGGAAATCTGATCCGCTGGAACTAATAGTACCAGGCCATGAGCGCACCCAGGATATAACAGGGCTGAAAGAGGGTACTGAGTATGAAATTGAGCTCTATGGAGTTAGCAGTGGATGGCGTTCCCAACCCATAAATTCAGTAGCAACCACAGGTATTGTCTTTGCCATAGGAAAAGTATAACATGTTCGTGCCTGTTTCTTTTAACATTTCTCCTTTTCCTAGCCAGTTTGAGCTGCTACTGAGGCCTTCGAACTGTCTCCTGCATATCACTTATTCAAGTTTCTGTTTTTATGTGGTGTAGTTATTTATTGTGAATCAGATTCCTTAGCTTCATCACTGTCTATTTAATGTAATTTATTTTATAATTTCCATGATCTGGAATTAGACAGAAAAGTCTAGCATTTAAAGCACTAGCTTTGAGATCTGAGAAGTACTGACTCTGTATCAGCCCTTTTCAGTGATTTCATAGGACTAATTACACATCTTCACAATAATTTACCTCCCTAGAAAAGAGGGATGACAAAATTAATTAAACATATGTATTGAGAAGTTTATTTATGGCTTTATCAGCAAAGGACTAAGCACCATTAACTTAGACTGATTTTACCAGGAGCAACATGTACTCAATAATTCAAAATAAACTAGAGATTCTTGCAAAATCAAAGCTTTGAACTCTCCCAGCAGAAGTTGCTATATATTCTCATTCTTGTCTGTCAAAAAACCTGATGTAAATTAGCCTAGTGATTTACTTGGGTAAAATCATCATGAGGAAAAGATGCAGGGAGGACTGCCAATTCATGCCATTTTGTTTAAAAATAACGGGGCCTTGATTTTCAGTTGCAGTATGCCAATTCCACACAGTTGGAGTTCTTGCCTTTCATAGTCTTGCACTGATGAAGAAGCATTGTAAATGTAAATACAAATGTCTGGTGTCCTGAAGTTAGCCTAAACCTCTTGTTTATGAAAAATCTCCACCAGAACACAGCCTTGTTTTCTCAGTGTCAGGGAGAAGAAAGAATTTTCTTTGCTATTTATAACTGGAGTATTTTTTCATATATTATTTTTCTATGAAAATATGTAGATACTAGTCAAGTAAAAAGTTCTCGAGGCTTAGGCTGAATTCCTCAGATTGACGTAATAGAAATGGGTTCATAATTTGAAGTATTTCATTTTGGCACTTTTGAATGAAACTTTTCAATTTTTTTCCATCAATATCATGGCTTTATTTTGAAACATATTTAAATCTATAAAAATGAAGCAATGCCCTTTGACTCAAATTCTCTCTTTAAAAATTTTGGGCTTGCTGATATGAAAACACAATAATTTCAGATCAACCTAATTCTGGGAGGAGGGGGACAAGAAAAGGACGATTAAGTTCAGTGTGTGAGGAAGCAAACAGAAACGTGAAAAAGAGGCATGTGCCCGCTGCGGCGGTGTACTTCAGACAATCCACAGAAAAGGACCAACAATAACTCAGTATGAAACAGCTTTTCCTAAAAGAGCATGGCCTCATGATTCACCTCAATGTCTGTGGTGCCAGTTGTTAGCATGGAAAGGCACATTTCTGACCAGCTCCACTGACTGCCGTCGCATCCCTTGAATAAACAGCACATGCATATACACACTCACCCAGACCTTTACATGAAGCAGAACATGCATCCATCACAAGCCACCTTTCTCCAGGCTCACGTGGGTTGTCTGATAATGGAGAAGGATGTTTAAAGTCAACTGCACTTGTTAGCAGCATGTCCCTATTTTCACTGACTTCCAGGATATTTATGGTAAACCACTAACAGTTATTATTTTCCTCGTGACTATGTTCTTATTCAGTTCTTTCAGGAAGATTTAGCACATGTCACCTAGTGGTGCCAATAGCCCCAAAGATGTTTTTCAACTGTAAATAGCCCATGGATAATTGATAGTAGAGTTGGAGCCACAAAAATCCAGCTAAATAACTCAGACTGCATGTTAAACCACATGGTAGCCAGGGCCACCAAGGCATCTAACTAGTTTCTTATTTAGGAGTAGGTTATTTAGACAAACGTATGTATATTTATAGCATTTCCAGTTTGATTGCAAAGAAACATTTGCTACCTCTGAAGTGGGTAGCTCAGACAGCTTGTATGCAGCCTTGCTTTATTCTAGCCTGTGTACAATGTATGAATGAGCAAGGAATAAATTTGTCAGAAAGTCTTGAGCTTTAGTAGAGGAAACAGTAAAATCACAGTAGGAACAAAGACAGCTAGCAAACAGACCAGCAAACCTAAACCAAAAATTACCATGGAAATAAAGTCAGGAAAATAATCTAGACTGAAAATCCTTCTCTGTATTTATCACTCATACTTCCCCCTTCTTCCCTACATGGGCACATACCCTTGTATAAACCAACTCAATTGTCAGGGATCCATTCTGCAACTGGTGTAAATTAGTGCAGTTAAAGATGTCTGGTTTGAGCATCACAAAGCAATCCTCTCTGAGGGTCTGATCTCTTATCTTTGTATGCTGAACCATCCAGCCACAGTGAGGAAGGAGAGGGCTGAAAGACCTTACAGTGTTCATTGTTCGGTGCCTTAGTTTCCTTCCTTTTCTCTTTTAAGAATTCAACAAGGGAGTTAATACAATGACAGCCATGGGCTTTGAATGAGGAACGAGCAGGGCAGGACTGGGATTTGCCAGGGTCTCCATGTAGCTTATGTTGGTTCTGCGGCTGTAGCTCAGCGTCTGGCTGATCTCCCTTGCTCCCATCACACCAGGAATGTGGTGTGAAACTGCTGTGCATGGGAGCTGACGATAAAGTCCTATCTTCCTGCACCCGTCACAAGTAGTTCTTCCTCCATAACAGGTGACATTTACTCATACATACAAGTGAACAGCAGTAATTTTCCCCTAAAACTGCTGCTGATAATGTTTTTAAAAGGTTATCCACTTTGGTGTTATGATGGTACCTACTCTCCCTACTCTCTGCATTTGTCTGTTTGTCATTTAACTTTCATAAATTCTACTGTGATAGAAAATATTAATCATAAAATCACTGCAGTGCAAGGCAGCATTGTACAGACCAGCAGTGTCTAAGCATGTTGGCAGAAGAGAGTTTGCCCACTGCTGCTGTCAGAGGAAGTCTGTGTCTCTTGGAAATTCATCTACATAATGTCTATTGAGATGCAATTCAGCCCTCAGCAGGGGACCAGAACACAGCTGTGTGCCACTTAATATCCTTGGTAGGAAGTGTGGGTCTCATGTTGCTACTTTCCTCTTCTTCTAATGATGTTTTGCCACTCTGTGATGGCATTTTTTTATCTGAGAGGATCCGAAAACACTTCATATGCTCTTTATACATGCTAAGTATAGTCTGATGCTTCCTGTTGTGTTGGAGAAGAAAGCCAGTAGACATTGTTATAGTCTGTTGGTGAGGAAAGAACAACTTTTTAGCAAAAAAACCACAAAGAATAAGAGCTACTCAGGTATCATGGATGTTTCAACAACCTCACAGGAAAGTCCTGAGTCTCTCATAGAGCTAATGAGGAAGGGTGCTGGAGGATGATGCTAATCATCTGTATCTGTCCAACAGCCGTGCTGAGTTTGTTTGTGAGTGACAAGACAGAAGCACAGTGGCCATTTTTTATACTTGCTTAATTTTGGCTTTCAGGCAGCTCAAGAAGATGGTTTCATTTGCTCCTTTTTCATTTCCCTGTTCTCAAAGGAACTACTCTATTACCTCTCTGGGACTCTTTCCAGGACTGATGCTTGCTCTGATGGTCCCGTATACTTTGTTTGTCATGTTTGCTCCCAGGAAAGTAGTTGCAGTTGGGGTAGTGGGGATGTGGGATTCTCATATAGTCAAGGCTCTTCTTACTGTTATTTGTTATGCAGCAGTTTACCTGGTACAGATAACATGCATGAAACGTGCCCACGGAAGTGTGCACAGCAGAGTTCAAGTGGGATGGATTAAGTATTTTATTTTCTGGGCAAGGCTGAAGTTTCCATGTGTATGAAAACCCTGAATGCTGGTCCAAAGAGAACTGTGGTCTCTGGAGTCATCACTAGCACTTTTTGCCAGTAGCTAATGGCACCTACACTGTAAAGCACAATCAACGTGATTTTCAGTTCTCTTTCTTTCCCAGGTTTTCTTTATGCACTTTTGTTTCCTTCAGACTGTAGCTAAATCAGTAGCAACTTTGGGTGCCATGTAGCTTTACTAACCCCACCTTGCTTTCTTCATTATCTTTTAATTCCTTTTTTTTCTTTGGCTTTTCCATGTGAGCAAGGCACCCCAAACCCGAAATGTCTTGTGAGCTCCAGAGAAATAATTTACATTTCTCGAGAGCTCTGCTGTTTTTCTTTCCTTGACTTTCAGTTGATTTAGTGCATTGCTGCTAGAGCTTTGGGGACACATGGAACAAACAGCCCTCTTTGACTTCTTTCCCGCAGACACGTTCTTTCCAAGCTATTTCAAGCACAGTCACTTTTGTCCTCCTTTTGCTCCCCTTCGCCTGCCCACAGACTGTTTCCACCACTCTTAATGTGGTTCATTTTTGGTATCTGTCCCCTTTGTGCTAATGCTATACTATGTGTGGCTGTTGGTTTCTTTTAACAAATTTCAGGGTTGTTTTGGTTACAGTCAAAAAAGCAAATTGGAAGTGAGATACTCAATGTAAACTTAGAAGTGGCAAGTCTCTTTACCATGTCCTTCCAGAAGCCCTTTCTATCCTTGTTTTGCAGTAGCTTAATTAAACCTTAAAGTTGAATGTTTCAGATTGTGATACGTTTGTCTGCATCTTAAGACTGGGCCATTTTGGCAAAACTTGTTAGGCTTTTTTTTGCAAGGCAAAACAACAGGGTCATACCAATGAATCTGTCCCAGCTTACTGATCTTATTTATATAGGCAAATGTAGTACTCTGGTTTATACAGGGTAAGGCTGGGATGTGTGACAAAGAGCTGCATTGGAACCACAAGTGCCTTTCTCATGATGGATGTACATAAGAAAAATTGTGGTCTCAAATAGAGATTCCAAGAAGAAAAGCTAATATTCTAGTGTTAAGCTAACAGAAGTTACAGGCAGTTAGTGCTTGAGAGGATCGACCCTTTATGCACTCAGGCAACTGAGTCCAGATCTCTTTTAGGCACCCGATGGTAGAAACTTTATGCTCAGGAAGAAGCAGCTCCCCATTGCTAAGCATTGCTGTTGCTATGCATCACAGATGGTGCTCTGAGACTCAATGGAAACTAGGGTAGAAAAATGAAAAGTACAGTGACTCTGTGTAATAGAATAGAATACCTGTAAGTATTGCTCCATACTTTTCTGTAACATCAAAATCTCTGTCACTTTTGTGAACATGATTTGTCGATAGATATCTAGGGTATTTTTAAGCTGTGCACTCCTGTATTGTTACTGAAAAAGGAAAATTTAGACCAAGTAGATTATTGCTCTCAGTATGTGATGAAACCATTAACTGGTAGTCTCTGCATCCATGTTGTTTTGTACAGAGTATTGATAGCACCAGCTGTTGCAATACAGGAATAAGACAAATCACTGTTGCAGCACTGAGGATTGATCTATTATTTACCTTTTTTTTCTGAGTTGGTGTGTTTGTCCTCTCTTCTCCACTGACAGTTGTTGGATCTCCCAAGGGAATCTCTTTCTCTGACATCACAGAAAACTCTGCTACAGTCAGCTGGATACCCCCACGCGCCCGCGTGGAGAGCTACAGGATCTCCTATGTCCCTGTCACAGGAGGTAAGTGCGGGGGAGACAAGGAGGAAGATGGCAAAGGGGAGAGCAGAAAGGTTTTGTTGCACTAATATCCATCTCTCAGTGCATAGCAATCCTACACAGATCATCTTTTTTGTCTGCAAACTTTTGACTGTATATACAGGTGCACATGCACTCTCCAAGCAGTGAACCTCTGTCTGAGTGTAATATCCCACCTCCCACGGACAAGACTTGTAAGGGAGCTCAGAGCTAGATGTTGAAATTATTGTATCCCTAATTGGGCCACGTTCACAAAAAGCACTCTTCCCACCGAGCCTCCTAAATAAGGATTTATTTCCAAACTGCCTCATTATTTTGTAGGCATTTTATGAGCAAAAAAATTTATGAGCAAAATTTACGTATTTGAAAAGATGGCCCTCGGAAATAATAATCGTAATCCAAGCTTATAATACTTTTCAAAGGTAGTGATTTTTCTTAGTATTCCCCAATGTTGTTTCATTCCATCTATTATATCTCTGCTTTAGTGTTCAACTTAAAAACTTCCTATACTTAAGCAAATTTTTAGTGTAACTTAGGGATGTCTCTGAAAGGAAGCAACTAAAGAGCAAACACTACAGATGCCAGGACCATAAAGGAAGTGCTATTGAATAAGACAGGTAAAGATATAGGCCTCTAGACAATGTAGTACGTAAGCATGCATGCTTAAATATATAGTGATCCCACAAAAGAAAAGGAGCAATCTACGGTCATAAAATTAGGCACTTGCCTAAGTGTTTTGCTGGAGTAAACCCAGACTTTGAAATAAGTATATGTCCTAAGTCTTCACAACTTAAAATAACATACAGTATATCTTTATTCGTGAGGAGATGGGTGAAGGAGAAACTCATCAGACTTGGGTTATCTTTGTCCACCCCCTACAAGAAACAAAGCAGATCTAAACTAGCAAGTCCTGTCCTCGCAGGTATAAGAACTGCCTACTGTATGTAGACAGTGCTGTTTTCACCTCTTTTGTAAAATTATGAAATTTTTCTGAAGTATTGATTTTTTCTTTTTCTCACGGTTAGCATACCACTGGTTAAAAATAGAAACCGATGTCTTAGATTCAGGTGTCACAGCCGCAGTATGTTTTCCAAAGGCTGCCCCTTGACATTGGTGATTGTAACTAAATGGGGAAAAATTCACCTGCTTCTGTAGAAGTACATCCATGTTGGTCACAATGTGTTTAACTTGAAACACATCCTTCAAGCATTTACTGGAGAATTGTCATTAATCCCTTGGTACTTGGGTTCGTCTTAGGTACTCCCAATGTTGTTACAGTCGATGGAAGCAAGACAAGGACCAAGTTGGTGAAGTTAGTCCCAGGTGTAGACTATAATGTTAATATCATCTCTGTGAAAGGCTTTGAAGAAAGTGAACCAATCTCTGGAACTCTGAAAACAGGTAATACATAAAGAGGAAATAGCAGCTTTTGAAATACGTTGTCTGTGCTGTAGAAAAGACTAAGGAAATGGAACTGAAGACCCACTGAGATGCCACTTTTGCCATCCACACAAACTGTAGGACTATTTCTTGCCCACTCTTCCTTTGCGTCTTTGTATTTCAGAAGAGTGTAGAGCTTGTAAGTTTGAGCAGGCTGCCATTCTGCTAAGAGCTGAACTAACTTTCTGAGACAGAGGCACTTCATGTGTTTATAGTTCTAATACATCAGAAACCAATAGAAGTTTAATTAATACCATTTTACAGATGTGGGAGCAAAGAGCCAGCTCAGCTGAGCAGTTCAGCCCAGTTTCTGAAGTTGTCTATATCTCCCAAGTTCTAGACTGTGTCCTATGCACAAAAAAAAAATCCTCTCTCTTTTTTCTTCAATATATCTTTAAATATCCCTATAAGATTCCACTATGCTCCTGTTGTTCTCAGCCTGAAGTCTCATTCATTCATTCTTTTTTGGAGCCTGACAAGTGTTCAGAGAACTGTGGCAAGAACAAAATGATGCGTATTAGATAATAAGGTGAAATTTATAGCCTGCTCCAGCTGTACTGGGGGCAGGCATCTCTCCCAGTGCAGGGACAGCATAAAACTAGGTGCAAGACAGAGTCCCATAAGGAAGCACGGCAGGATGTTTGGGGAATTTGGATGGTTAGCTGGCCGTTTGGTTTATTTTTAAACATGGAGGGCAAGCTGGTGGAAGGTCACAGTGACTATCAGTTGCTGTCCCATGAGTTATTTTTCCCAAGCTCTGTCTCATGGGTTTGCTCCAAAAAGCAGTCAAGACTTCAGGGTGTTGAGAGAAATATGTCAGCTCTGACAGAGCTGTTAAGATTGATGTCAAGACTGATCTGAGAATGTAGTTAGTTATGTCTGTTCCCAGTGTTTAATCTTTTCATGCATTGACCTCCCTTTCCAGTGGAGGCATTTGATATAAAGATAGGCACTGACGTCTTTTCTGCAGAACTCCACTATTCCAAAGGGGATCATAAAAGCTGCTGCATCAAGCAATAATGTTTGCGCGTTTTATGTCATATAGTTACAACATAGAATTGCACAGAGGTGGGAATATTTGTCAAATTCTTTCAGCCTGTCATCCTTTTTCTTTCAGCTCTGGACAGCCCATCAGGACTAGTAGTGGTGAACATCACAGACTCAGAGGCTCTGGCAACCTGGCAGCCAGCAATTGCTGCTGTGGATAATTATGTTGTCTCCTATGCTTCTGAGGATGGTAAGAAGAGTTAGTGATGGGTCACGGAGCTGAAAGTGTTACAGCTCTCAAGAGTTGCTCAGGAATGGGTGCAACAATGTGATTCCAGGAGGACAGGCCCAAGGGGGAAGGGGGGTGGGGGCTGTTACTTGAAGGAGACGCCTTGCTGGAAGCATTTTAAAAACATCATTTTAGTTATGCGTTCCTAATTCAGACATGAACAAAGACATCCAATGTTCTTGAAAAGAAAACATGGTGTTATAATTCATATGAACACTAGAGAGTGCTAATACTTTTAGATAAAGGGCTCTGGTTTTAACTCAGATTCAACAGAAGTGTAAGCAGAGTGATGGGCTCTGAACTTTCACTATTTTGCACTTGCTCCCACCTAGTAAAAAAGTGATCACTGAGTGGAGCATGGAGTTAAGCACGTAAAGACATGTCTGAATAATACGGGGATTTGTTCTCTTCTGTGTTTTCTTCCTAGAGCCAGAAGTGACTCAGATGGTATCAGGAAACACTGTGGAGTATGACCTGAATGGCCTTCGACCTGCAACTGAGTATATGCTGAGTGTCCATGCGGTGAAGGACACACAGAAGAGCGAGACACTCTCCACCCAGTTCAGTACAGGTGCTGTCTCCCACCTCACTGCAGGGGGAAGGGGAGGACTGGCATCTCTTCTACTCTCACCAGGCTTACTTTTCTCAACTACCATAAAATCAGCCAGCATTTTGTGCGTTTTTTACTAGAAACCCAAATTTTGATAGCATTTGCACCAGATTTTCCCTGGTAGAAGGCTGGTGTTACTAGCAGAGGAAGCAGCTTTATGTCACCAATTCTACAGATTCTCACACAGAACAGTAGCAGGAGCTGTGTCTTTAGGGACTAATGTTGGGGTACCAATGTTGAATGTATCCAGTTGGTTTCATCCTCATGACTTTCCATGAACATCAATGAAATCATGCACTTTTCTTATTTTACTGAGCATAGAATGTTACTTGACTTGTCCCAGGGTGTTTACTAGAGAGCCAAGAGCTGAGCCATACAAATTCAGTTATAATTATGGTGGGGAAGGGAAGCTGTAGTGAGACCAAGTATGAAAAGTTTGCCTGTTCAAAAGAGGCATCATTGGAACCAAAGTCTTACTCTGGGAATATGTAAATAATGATCTGTCTTCTTGTGTGAAATATTAAAAGGCACAATTTTGCTTCAAAAAGACATTCCAGTGCAGCTGCTTATAAACCAACGTGCCTGAGACAAGCCAATTTTTTTACTTAGATAAAGTAAACATCTGTATTTTAAAACTTCCAATGGGGAAATCTCCTTTTAATCACAAAATTTAGGGTATAATTTTTTTAATTTCACATTTCTGCAGGGGGAAAGGTTGCTTTCTTGGCCTGTTTTATATCCTGCCCATAAGATAGCCTCTGTACTAAACTCTGTATCAATGTGATTGTAATTGGTCTACTGTCTCCTTCAGGACTGGATGCTCCAAGAGATTTAAGTGCCACTGAGGTTCAGTCAGAAACAGCTGTGATAACTTGGAGGCCTCCACGTGCTCCTGTCACTGATTATCTCCTGATCTATGAGGCTGTTGATGGCAAAGTCAAGGTATAGCACTTACATCCGAACCAGAAGGGCTGTGCCTCAAAACTGGGTAGTAGAGATGCTCAGAAGCATCCAGCAATGGGAGATAAACACGTGCCTTGAGTTAAACGTGGTAAAATACTAAGTAAATGGTTTCAGTGCTAGCTTGAACATCAATGGATTTAAAACTTGCTTAAGTACTTTCTTAAATTATATCCTGAAACAGAAGCTCATTTGCAGCCTGAATGTTGACAGTCATCTCTCAGCAATAAGGATAAAGGCATATGCAAACATTTTCCCTCATTCCAAACCTGTATCATGGAATAAACTCACAACCCCATAGAGTGGGATTCCTTTTTCTTAACCCAGGAGAATCCAACCTTGTGCAAGTGAGGTGTCTAAGGCATTTGGAAGTGCCTCTTGCTCTCTGATAATTTTATTATGTTCCTATATGATTAGTTTAAACTAGATGCTTAAACCTGAATGAGGTGAATCCCAGCAGAAATGACAGATGACTTTGAATGCCCAGCCTGGGATGTCAGAAAGGGTTCTGATTTTCAGGAAGGCAGGTCACCTGAACATACTGAAAATCAGTCCTTTAAAGTTACAAAAGAAAAAAAAAAAGGTCTTTTGCGGACTAGAGGATGATATTTCCAGGCTTGTTGTAAGGGGCGATCCTCCTGCTCAATTTTTTATGAGTTTCCTGGAGACACCTGTGCAGTATATACATTCAAGGCATGTAAACATTTATGCTGATCTGCTTTTAAACCACATGACTTACACACTATTGAACATTCATTTCCAGACAACTTTTCTAAAGAATGTTAGCATGACAAAAATCTTTGAGGAATACAAGTTTTGTGTTAAATAATGTAAAAGGTTAAAAATACCATGATAATTACCACAAAAAATAATCTGACAAACTAAAGTATGTTGCAGGTCCACTTATTATGATTTTCTTACTGAGATTTCCCTGTATTGTTTATCCTCCCCATAGGAAGTCATCCTAGACCCTGAGACAACTTCCTACACCCTGACAGAGCTGAATCCATCTACCCAGTACACAGTAAAACTTCAGGCACAGAACGGATCCCTGAAGAGCAAAACGATCCAGATGGTTTTCACCACAAGTAAGGACCTTTAGAGTGCTTGAGCAGCTGAAAGTGCAAAAGTCCCTGTTCTCCCTAAGCCCTAGTGTCATCTGCTTCCCCCAAACTGACAGGATGAAACTTGTTTCTTTATATCCATCCACATCACCTCTGTAGTCCTCTTTCTGATGAAACATCCTGCCTTTCCCATGTGAAATGCTAAAAGGGCCATTACTGTTTAAAATCCAGACTGACACCCTGATTTGTCTCTGCATGGATGAACAGCAAGCTGTTAAAACAAACTGGCATTTAAAGTTGAAATGAAGCAAACCACATACACACACATAAAAAGCAGTTCAGCGGTCCTCAGAGCTGAATTTCTGAACAGTTTTTTTCCTTCTCTTTCTGAGATCAGTTTTCACACTGCTATGCTGGCATGTCCATTCCAGCTCTAAAGAGACAGCTCTTCAGCAAGCTGAATGCCAGAATAGATTGGGTTCTCTGAAGGTTGCTTCACAGTTGACATATCTGGCAGTCATTGGTCTCATGGACACATCTTGTGTTGGCAAGGAAAATAAAATATTGCTTAGTATTAACTGTGAAACCTTGCCTGTCATTTGTCTCTCTTTTTATGGTTTCCAGCCTTTCAGACCCAGCAGGACCTTTGGCTGTTTCTGTTGCTCCTTCCGCCTTTATACCAACTTCAGCCCAAGGACTCACAGAAGTGTCATAAGAGTCGCATAGCCCCGAGTCTGCTCATAGTCAGTTGTGTATAAAGCAGGGTGAATGCCACCAACAGGCCATGATCTGCAATCAAAAATAGGAGAAGAGTTAAATATGCGTGTATTTAAATGACGTATGGTGAATTGACCATAAGCAAGGACTGAATGGGGTTCCTTGCCCCATGAAAATGCGGCATCAGCCGAGTCCAGGCAGATGCTTGAGTCTGGGCTTAACTCTAAATGTGTGAAGGCATCCCATTAGTTTCAGTGGGAAGGAAACTCTGAAGGAGCTCCATGCAGAGAGCTGCTTCTCTCCAAATCCCAAAGCTGTTGCAAATTCTCCTTAGCGGAGGCACAGACAGTGATATGCAGCACACAGGGAGTGACAGCCACTCTGTGAGCAGCAACAGTTAAAACCTCTCCTATGGACATAACAAGAACATCACTTAATTAGAGCATTGGCTAAAAAAGTCAATGGCCTAAGTGGATTTAAAAAGAAAAAAAAAGTTTTTTGGGGGTTAGAAATTGAATGTGACAATACTATTATTTATCAGAAAGCGATGCTTGATGACATTTCCTGTAGTTTCAACTGTTATTGTCACCTTTGTTTTTTAAAAGGCTGGTTTTATAACATATAATATTGTATTTGCTAGCAAAACAAATCCCAACTTATTTATTTTTGGTTGTAGTTCTGCCTTTGTATTTTCACCTTCCTTTTCTGTCACATAATCAAAGATTGGTAGATTTGTTTTTACCCAGAAGTTGCTGTAAACACAGGTCATGCCATTTAAATGCTGGCAGATATACTCCCGTCGTAGCAGGGAGTAGTTATTTGGCATTCACTGTTCTTCCAAAAGTGTAGACAGATGTGCAAAAACTTACTCAAAAGAAAAATGTACATCATCTGTTTACTGTACATTTTTCGTATGTAGGGTGGCAATTACAAGCCAGTTCCTGGGCTCTGTACCTGGCCATGCCATTGACCCACCGCAGATTTTCATGAGTCATTTAAATTCAACAAGTTCATTGTAATTACTGATTTCTTAAGAACTGTTTTGTCTTTTCTTTTTTGTGCAGCTGGTCTTCTCTATCCTTACCCTAAAGACTGCTCCCAGGCTCTCCTGAATGGAGAAATCACCTCTGGGCTCTACACGGTTTATCTGAATGGGGACAGGACGCAGCCTCTGCAAGTCTTCTGTGACATGGCCGAAGATGGGGGCGGATGGATTGTGAGTAAGGGGGAGGGAGCCCATGCCACCCTCGCATGCACCTGCCAGTGCCGAGAGCAGGGGTAGCAGATTCCATCCCTGCTCTCCTACAGCATTGCTCATAGAGCTCTATTTTCAGAGTAGGACTGACTTGTCTATAAATTTGGTGAATTTTATCACACATAGGACAGCTGGGTGCCTAGAAATGAGGTTGCTAGCTCTTTCGGTAGTTGGAAGAGGGACAGGTGTCTCCAAGGAATGGGTCATATCAGTGGTCCCAGCACTTAGGAAGGCATGAATTGCTGCCCAAAACCACTGATCTGTCTTCACTGGATGGAGGGGGAGCTGAAATGACCATCTTGGATATCTTTTAAATAGATAATTAGATGAGACAAGGGTGGACAGACTCAATTTAAACGTGAGGGAGAGTGAATGATGTTAAAGCAGAGGTGCCCCCCATAGAGGGGGAACTGAGTCAGAGAAAGCATTTGTTCAGCAGCCACATGACATGGTGGCTGGCTAGGCTTCCCGGGCTGTTACAGAGGCTGCATCCCACCCAGACAACAAATGAATGGCAGCAAAAATACCAGCTGTCTGTGCCGACATCTTCAAATCTGAACATGCCAGAGGGACCCAGGGCAGAGAAAGGAATAAGGAGCAGGAGAAATGCATGGGTAGAAGACTGGGGATGTAGAAAGGCTTGGCTGAAAAACACAGAGCTGTGTGGGGCCATTAAAAAAGCAGAGAATAGGAACTAAAAGACCACATGACAGGGGAGCACAGGGGAGCCTGGGAACACTTAAAAAACACAAGGAGTGTTGACCAGACTTGGTATGGTTCAGTATTTGCAGAGTGACTGCTGCTTTGAGTGATAGGGGCAGCGGGGGAGTGATGCCAAGCTCTGCATTTGTAAAAGCCACGTTGCTGTGCCTGCTTCGTCAAAGGCAGTTTGACAAAACACTTCTTGCATGCTGTGGCTGCAGGTGTTCCTAAGGCGCCAAAATGGAAAGGAAGATTTCTACAAGAACTGGAAGAATTATGTGGCTGGCTTTGGAGATCCTAAGGATGAATTCTGGATAGGTAAGCAGCAAGAAAATCTTATTTTAAAAAGAAAACACAAACAAAGCCCAAAAGCCTAGGAGCCACTTTGAAGCCTCCATTCAGTGGGCGAGAGTATTCGTAAAGGGGAACATAGTCCAGGCAAAGGAGGCTAGGCACAGCATGCTGCAAGGGAGACTGAGATTGCCAGGTCCAACCCAGTCCCTCCAGTTGCAGTTCATAAATGTCACACTTGGGTCACTGGGTGTACCAAACCAATGTTCACTGGTGTTCTGTAAGAAGTCAGAAGGTAACCTGTGAAGAAACTGCAAACGTTCTTCATGCTGTACTCCTAGGATGTCCCCAACAACAAAAGCACATGACCCGATGAAGTGGGGTAAATAGAAGTAAAAAGCAAATGTTCAAAGATTGCACTACATTTTATTTGCTCATAAATGAAAGGTAATCACACAGCACCAACTTTGATTACTTTTCCCAAAAGGCTACATGCTGCTGTGATTTGAAGGGCTGAGAAGGTCTCTAAATCCGCCTGTTTCTCTTTGTTTTTGCACTGACTTTACCCTACAGCTGAAATGGCTCACCTTCCTAACTAGTGTTTATGTCCTGGTGTATCTATACAGGCCAGTTTAACACCCTTTATAAGACAAATGTATCATTCATGTATTTCCACAGGTCTGGAGAACCTCCACAAAATCACTTCTCAGGGCCAGTATGAGCTGCGTGTGGATCTACGAGACAGAGGCGAGACAGCTTATGCTGTGTATGACAAGTTCAGCATTGGAGACGTGAAGACCCGGTACCGGCTAAGAGTGGATGGGTACAGTGGCACAGCAGGTAAGCTGAAATATTTTTTTTTTTCTATTCTGCAGTTTCCTCCCAGTTAGCTCAAGCTACCAGTGTGTGAATATTGCAGATGAGCATCACAGCAGGTACCTCTTTCTTTTATGTCAGGCATTTGAAAGTATGAACGTATCAATATGTTTTATGTTTCCATTCTAAATCCTCCAGTCATTTAGGTGCCACTTTTTATGGCATACTTATGACAGAATGTAAACAAGTATATTAAACAGCCACATATCTCATTTGGTCAATGCTTGACTGTCATTTATACAGGTAATCATAGCTTGGCACAGTCTCATCTCTTCAGTGGAATATGTAGCCGAGTTCTGCTATAACATGATTTGCCGTTTTGCTGAACAAATTATCTGCCTTTTGTAATCATACTGGGGCAAACCTTGCAGTCCTTACTGAGTCCTCTTCAGTGCTTCAGAAGACTAAGATAAATCCAGCTCCACAGGATATCTTAAAGGGAAATACTGCTGTAAGGTGCATAAAACAGACCACAAAGATGTGTGTATGGACTCTGTCCTGTGACCTTCACATGAACTTTCTGCACAGCTATTAAGGATGCAGGCAAAGGCTGATCAGTAGCAGTAGAATTAATGTCTGTTTAGGGCAGGCACACTGAAGCAGAGCAGTAGTAGCTGCTACAAGCAGTAGGATTCAATCCTACTGCTTCCTATTCATAAGTGTTTAGGGCTAAGGTTAATGGACGGAGTAACACGGATCCTATGGCATGTATGTGAGCTATGCCTCAGCCATGCACTGAAGGCTGCTCCCGTTGCACCCATCTATAAATTGGTACCCAGGCCTTGGGAGTGGGAAGTCAGCAGACGTCTCTCCTTCTGTGTTTTGGGCTAATGAAGATGGGTATCGCAACTGCATGGACCAGCTAAGTGTGGAGACTTCTTTGATCTTGACCCACACTTTGTGGAGGTCCATTTGGGCTTGGCTTGTTGCCACTGCCTTCTGTTCAGGGCCAAAGTCCAGCTTCCATCAAGAAGTGCAGAAACTGAGCTGCGTGAATGGCCAGTTAATAACTTGGGGATTACAGACCACCTGGAAAAATGTTTTGAGTTGCCTTCAACAACAAAGATTGTTTACTTCCTTCTTTAGTAAAGCAAGTCAATTTTGAAAAAAACCTTAGATACACAGCCAGATGCATGGTGCAGTCCAAACATTTTGTGCAGAATGGTCACTTCCATGTAATCTAAACCACACAAGCCACTGCCCTTGCTCTTTCTTTTGTCCTCCCCATCCAGGTGACTCCATGACCTACCATAATGGAAGGTCCTTCTCCACCTTCGACAAGGACAACGATTCTGCTATCACCAACTGTGCTTTGTCATACAAGGGTGCATTCTGGTACAAGAATTGTCACCGAGTCAATCTGATGGGCAGATATGGTGACAACAACCACAGTCAGGTGAGTTTGGTGTCTGAAGGCTTCCGTAATGCATTAGAAGAAGAGCAATTGGAATTATAGATCTGTCTTGTGGTTCAGCTAGCCAGAAGCCCACCAACTAAGCCCACACTCAAGACAAAGGGATAATAGGGAAAGATATGGGCAGTTGCTCATAAAACAAGAAATTCATGTCAGCCGGGGAAATATTGATGTTTTTATATCATTTTCCATGGACATCTCTAAATATGCAGGCAACAATTCTAGTTATCAACATGTGAAACAAAATGTTCTTCCTGGCATAAAGGCCAGGCAAAGAGTGACAGCTCTGGGGGACAACTTCTGACTTTGTACACGCTATGTGTGCTAGTGGCCAGAGCCTTGTGCTTCCCAAAGTCCCTTTACTTTGTTGTGTCTCTCTTCCCAAGTTAGAAAACAGCCTGCGATCTGAAACGAGAGCAGTAAAGGCTGACAGCAGTGGAAGAAATGCATGTGTGACTTCTCACACTTCATCTTTGTCTTTGCAGGGTGTTAACTGGTTCCACTGGAAGGGCCATGAATATTCCATCCAGTTTGCAGAGATGAAGCTGAGACCCTCCAGCTTCCGAAATCTGGAAGGGAGACGAAAGCGAGCATAAAGCCTTGCGGTGGTGAAAGGGCTACAGGCAGGACAATGGTGGGGAGGGACAGAACGGGGGGTGTGGGGGGATCCTCTGGCATCACTAGGGTAGTGGGGTGTGAGGAGCTGGTAGTAATACCAAAGCATCAGTGACCCTTGGCGCAATAGAGGCTTCTGCAGCAGTCCAAACAACAGGCCTTATGTGTCCCAGTGTTTTCAGCAGAGCAGCTCCAGCTGCCCACCAGTAATGTCCTTCACGCCAAAGACAACAATCTCAAGAGTTTTATGTTGTTTTATTAATTTTTCTTTTCTCAGCCTCTGGGATGAAGTTCTTCCACAGTCTGACTATCTCTTGGGTGGCCCAGGGTAGGGGAGGGAGAACAGCTTTGTATATTGGTAGTTTGTTTTAGAACCAGCCATATTTTTACACACAGAAATGTGTATGATTAATTATCATTATTATTATTATTAGATATAATTGAAATCCTTTGGTCGTTGGAAGGCCTTTTTTTATATATATATCAAGTACCACAGAGAAAGAGGGGGTGGGAAAGGGAAAGCAGTGCATTTTTAAACTTAAGCATAAAATTAATATTATTAATATAATGACAAAGTAATAATAATGATGATAATAATAAGCTAAGTTTTTGTCATTGTTAAGAGAACCATGCTTTCGGAAACACAGCAGGACAGTGTCTGATTGTAAATTTTTTTTTTTAAAAAAGCACAATTACTTTTAAATAAATTTCTACCTTTTTTCATACACGTTGAGTTTGTGCATGTCCAGGGTATATTTACTTACATGCGGAAATAAAAGAAAAGCTGAAAATGATCAGGCTGCTGAGCCCATACTGAAAACTGTTCCTTTTGTTAGTGGTTGGTTGTAAGTATTCTGCTGGGTTTGTTACAGTGAAAGGCCTTTAAGGATTTTCTTTCTTTTAGAACATAACTTCTTTTTTTTCCTGCCCAAAAGCTTTTACATGTTTTTCTCAGTGTTACTGACCAATGCTTGCTCCATCTAGGTGGGAATAACTAACAAAAGAAAGCAAGGAAAGTAGAGTTGTTGTTAGGTACCACTGGTAACTCTGAACACTTGTGTAAATAAAGGGCTCTGTTTTTGTATGAATGAAACCTATGTGTAGTTCCTCTGTATCACGCTCTTCAGTTGAAGACAATAAAAGATCTTATGTTTTAATCCAGTCTCTGCCCTACTTCAAGGTTGCACTTTTCAAACAGGGCAAGTGTTTCAGCCCCTTCCTCAGCAGACACCGGAAGGTGGCTGGGAAGGAAGATGCTTTCAGTTGGAGTGGATATGATCATCTCTGAGAATAAGACTTAATGTTAAGTGCCAGCTACAAGGTAAGGTCAGACATTGCTGATTTGACACTTGTGTATGTATGAGAAATAGCACTAAAAAGCTTCAAAATCAGGAGGGAGGGAGGGAAGGAATCACTTCCCTTCGTCATTGGGTCCCTTCTTCCTGATTTCTAACTTCTCTTCTTCCTATATGAGTATATTATTGCAATCCTTCAATTCTTGCATTTTGGAGCTTTAGCTGAGTGTTAGCCCTTGGGAATGGTTATGTTTGGGCCATCTTTTTCACAGTCTTGACTCAAACTTGGGCATCACCCCAGAGGGGAGAGCCTGGTGGGGACCTGTCCACTGGTACCAGCGTCACTGTGAGAGAGCCCCAGGACAGCAGGAATTGCTGCACGGAGACACAGGTGGTGCTGCAGACAGAAGCATTAAAGCATGTGTGCTGTGCTTTGTTAATAATTAGTCTCAGCAACTATATTTCAGAAATATCTGTTTCCTGTGGGTATTTATAATGCATCTCCTAAGAACAATAGTGCACAGTTATTCATTGCTGAGCAAACTTTTGGACCACAAGCTAAGAGGCTGCATGGGACAGAGGGTTTACTGTCCAAGAAAGGGTAAGGCCTGGCTGGGGAAGCAGGAGAGGTCCTAACAGAATTAGTGAAACACTGGGGATCTTCAGTTCACAAGATATTCCAGAACATTTTGGCAGTCCTGCCCACTCTCCTCATCCACTTTAAGCATACTGCTGCGGCCTGGCCACCAGCATGTGGCACACGGAGTCTGTCTGTCTTGCTCTGCCCGGTCTGTTTGGCAGCACTTAGAAATCCTGCAGGTATCCACGTCCGGACGTTGCCATCCTTGACTGTTGTGTTCTTGTATGGTGGCATGCAGCTCTCAGAGTGTCCTTGCTGTCCTTGTTGTCTCTGCAGCAGCGGTCTTCGTTAGGAAAACTAACTGAACGTAGTAAAGCATTGCCCTATGGCCACACGGCAGAAACTTTGCAACGAGACCTGTGACAAAAGGTTTATTTTTGTCTTGCAGGAGCAGTAACTAGGTCACAGAAAAAGCACATGACAAAGAGGAACTCCTGTTTACTTTCTTCATTAATATTATTCCACATACTTTGAATTTCTTTCTCCCCACCCCCTCGACATAAAGTTGTGCTAGCGAGTATTGTTTGTTTTGCATAGGAAACACAAGTCTCCTTTGACCTTCCAGAGAACTGGCAAGGGTCTGATCTGCAGCACCATATTAAATTCATTCTTTGTAATTAACAGCCCTTCTTTGGTGTTTGTCAGAGCAAATGGTTGGCACTATAAAAGACAGCAAATCCAGTAATGAAGAAACATGCTCCCCTCTCAAGATTTTCTTTATGTTATTAGGAAATTGCACTAAATCTGTATAACAGTACTTGAAAGCTCTTGCAGTCTGTTTGCAGACATTCAAAGGAAGAATTGACATTTTTAAGACAATTTCCTTGCTTCTAGTAACATCAGAAAGTTGACTGTATCTGGCTGTGATGTCCTGTAGCTTGGCAGATCCAAACAGGACTGCTGGAGATGGGCTCAGGTTTGTATCTCACTCCAGAAATGATGTGTGCATGCTGCACAGAAGAAAGATGATATTTCCTGGAAATATTCACTGACAGATGCCCTGCTTGATATTTTTCATGATTACTACTGTGAGAGAGGAACTGGCAAACCCTTGAAGCAACATATGCCAAAATACCCTTCAGAGCTGACACAAGCTTGATTCGGTACCAAACAGCTCCACCACGGACTATTTAAAGGGTTATTTGATTTCTGTTTTTTTTGTTTCCCCTCCTTTCCTGATTGTAACATGTAAGAATAGCTTAAAAACACACACAGTTTTGAAATTCATTTGTAAGTCTGCCAGGGGTGCCCCAAATGCCTGTCTGGTTAGTTTGTCAACTTAAAGAAAACATAACCTTAGTGCTTTTACAACACTTACATGACGAAGCAGTTTGGGAGCCTCAAGGGGACAGGAGGGGAAGGGTTTCAAAAATGTTTAGGCAGCAAGACCCAAGGTCTCAGAGGCACTGAAGGAGATATTTTGGGAAGTAATGTGATTCCTGGGGTTAGGGCAGTGTCCATAAGGGGTATTTTTGAGATGTAGATGGCAAAATGCCTTTTCCAACCCCGCTGGATTTAACCTCCCTCCTTCAGTCTATGTGCAAGCCCCGCCCTGCTGAAACCCTTTCTTATACTGCAGTCCCAGTCTCAGTCTTGGATTTCTTACTCAAGCTTGGGTGAGGTGGGGGCCTCAAGCCAGTTGGTCAAGCTTTGGGCAAAAGACAGCTGGATAGGGCATTTGGGGAACAGAGGCTTAAGGTGATGGCAGCTTCTAGGTTATTAAATCCTCTGGCTTGCAGTGGGACTCAGACTACTAAATGCTGTTTTTTTTTCTGCATCCAAGCATGAGTGAGCAGCCACAATGACCGAGTGGCTAGAACCCTCCTGTGTGATGTGGGAGATAGTTGAAGCTTTTAATTCCTCTGTTTGCCTGAACCAGGGTAGGACTTTGATGCCAGCTCAGTTTGACCCTAGGAGAGCACCTGCTTCAGCTGCAGCATCTCTAGGTGCAGCTCCCTTAGCTCTGTTCCTGACTATTCCATCTTGGTCACTACTCAAGGGAATTAATCTCATCTGTTGCTGGGCTAAATGTGACCACAAAACCAGGACATCTTCTCTGAGCCTGCGTTAGTGAATAAGTAGCCCAAACTATTGTAGTGACCAGTAACAGAAGGCACCTTCTATTTCCCATCGTTCCTGCACAAGGAGGTCACTTCATTGGAAATTATAATTTTGGCTTGCTTTGCTTTAAGAGAACTTGGGTATAACCAGGGCTTGAAGAGCTTGTAAAACTAGCAGTCAAGTATAGAGTGGTCCAGTGGCTGTCCCAGCCACCCATTTGGCCTCAATCTTCACTACCTGAATCCAAAACTGCAACCTTGAAAAACCATCTTGCAGATGCAACATTAAATCTGAGGGCTGTTAAACTCTGTGGGAGCAGTACATTTTTCTTTTTCTATTTTTTTTTTTAAGCATTCTGTGTGCTTAACCTAATGAAACTTTTCTGTCAGACCCTGATGAGTAGAAATGTAAACTGAATAGAAATGTTTAGGTGTCACCCGTAAATAGCAGCTTGGTGTTCCACCCAGAAAATAGCAAGGAACTATATTGTCTGCTTCGAGAAGAGCACTGGGGGAGGAAGGGCCTATTCTGACCTCCTGGGCATGAAATGTCAGGTTTTGTAGCACCAGCCTCATAGGTACCCTGCCACTTGATACTTCTGCCTCCCAGATGACACAGACCTCTGGTGCAGAGCTGGGAGTGCTGAGATGGTGCTTGGCCTATTGCTGCTGGTTCTCTGCACTTGGTCAGGAGCTACAGACAGACTGGAAACAGTGAGCAGATATAAGACACCGTCATATAATATTACATATATAAGATCTTCCATGAGCCATCACTCAGACAAAATAATAAAAGCTACTTTATGGGAAGTGGGGGAAAAAAAACTCATGAAAGAAAAGAAAGAAGACATGAACCCCTCAGCAGCACTAGCGTTCCAAGTGGGGATATCCCCTGTTCAGGATTTCCTTATAATTTTCTTTGAAAAAAGTCTGCTCAGAAACCCTCTTGACTCTAGCCTTTGTTCATATGCCTTCTTCTTGGGTATTTCCCTGGCAGCTTCACCAGGTAAAGAAATCTCAGCCTGTAGTGCGATAGCAGCTTTGTGTGGGCACAACATATGTTTGTCCTGATAAACATGGCGTGGTTGTCACCAAGAGACTGCAAGCAAATATCAGCAAAAGCTGCACATATGATGTTTGTTCTTGGAAGGCTGAGAGCCTCACTGTAAAAAAACACATCTTAATCAGACCTTCAATCTAGAGAATAATATGACCTCTCTGTAGTGAAGAAGAAGCTGGTTTAGGTGAGAGGGAACAAAAATTCTCAGAAACAACAACAACAACAACAACAAAAGATGATGTAAGAACAGTTCTGGCTTTCTGGGTCATCCTCAGATGCTCACAAACTCTCCCCAGCTCCAGCCCAAGCAGCTTATGAGCAGCAACACAACCCTGATGATTTTACATTGAAGAGGTTTTCACTTAATTAGTAAACTTGGTAAGAAATTTCCACAAGGTAGAGAATGAGTTTCCATCTGGGCTTGTATCAATCATGTTGCTTCTGCAAGATGAGTCAGGCTTATTTCATTTTGCAGTAGAAATGACATCCCAAGTGGAGAACAAAGAAGGAAAATAAAACCACCTGCAAGCATTTCAACACTTCTGTAACTTAAAGGAGGGTTTTCTGGAGATGGTAGGAGTTGGAAAAGAAAGATAGAGGAAGTTGTTGTATAGTAGTTAAGCAGAGAAGCTGATGCGCTACCCAAGTATCGAATCTGTGTCTATCTTTCATCCCTTCTACTCCTACATCTAGACACATGCACACTCAAAAACCTACTTCGTTGTAGTCACTTTTAAAGTACAGGGAACTTGTGGCCTCACTGATATGGGAGCTGAAAAGCTACTCACTTGTGCCCTTTTCAGTGACATTAAGGATAATTTTTTTAGTGTAAAGTCCCTCTCTAGGACCTCTGAAATTGCAAAATTTCTGGCCAAGCTTTTCAAAGGGGCCTTGCAATGTAGGAGGCTCAAGTCACATACTGCTGAGGTTGTGCTCCCTCAGCTTGGCTTCCAGAAGGTTGCGGAGGGGGACAGAGGAGACAGACCTGAAATTGCAGCTCTGGCGATGCCACACAGTGAGGAACTTGTAGCCTGCCTCCCCCTGCCCTGGACACCCACTGCAGCTCCCAAGAGCCAGCCTGGCAGCCTCGCACTTTGCAGTTTCTGGATGCGAAGATGAGTTTCCAAAGCTGAGATCTGCAGAATGAGCGGTAGTGATGGCATGTTAATGGTTCAGAGGTTTGCTGAGGTGCAACATGTAATGTAGCTAATAGCTGCTGTCCTTCCCAAATTCAAAGCAACCTGTGCTTGGGTTGCTGCAGGGAGAAATTCACACCTGGTATGCTTCCAGGCTGGCTGCTCTGGCAAAACCACTTCAAAGGCCTAAGCTGCAAGATAGCATCTGGGACTGAAACTGTCGAGGATACATGGGTGTCGATGCAGTCAAAGGGCCCAATGATTTTACTTGTTCACTGCTTTGTCAGGTACTTTCCTCAGAGGAAATCATTCAGCTTCCTGTGTTTTTACTGTAAATTATATGCTGTGAAGAGGAAAGAGAGAGCAAGACAGACAGACAGATTAGGGAAAAAAAAAATAAACAACACAAGGGTGGTTTCAGTACAGACAATCCCTTTCACTGCCACTTTTGTGGCTCCCTTTGCCTAAGGTATCCCTCTTCCTTCTGGTTGTGCAGAAGGGGTTAAAAACAACAGCTAACCTGAAATTTTGTCCACTGCTTAAACTGAAACTACTTTCAGGACTGAAACTGCTCGTTTCCTCCCCGCCCTTCCCCTGCCTCTTTACTTTTACTTTACCTACTGCCTTACCCTTCTATTTCTGGCAAAGAGAGAGGAGAAATAAAGTGAAATAGACTGTTTTTGGTCCAAGTGGAAGAAAAAAATTCCTGGCTATGTCACTAGAGAGCAGAACTACACAGATTTATTCTTTCAGATAATTTCCACTTTTTCATCAAACGAATTGTAAAGGACTGAGCGTTTGGAAGAATTGGGACTTTTTTATTAATAAGATATTGCAGGTTTCCATGCAAACAGGGTGCTGCTTGCAAAGAAGGCAGTTAGCTTAAAAGAAAGCTATATCTTCCCTAGAAAAAAGTTTTGAAGGGAAATTTTGAAGTAGTCCCCACAGAGAGGTTTCTAGCCCATTATGACAGATCCATGAAGTGTAACTGGTCGAGATAAACTGAAAAAAAAAAATCCACCATATTCTGAGTATGTGTACACCCTCAACCATTTGAATTTTCCCTAGCAAATAAACAGTAAAAATGAGCTTCAACCCCAGAGACGTCAATTTTAATATATGTATGCACATCTGTATGTATCTATGCATATATAGGAATTATCTATGCCTATATATGCATTTGCCAACAAATGCATCTCCACTAGTGCATATTCATTGTTCATGGGAGTGTGTGTGTGTGTGTGTACATACACATGGACAACATGCACATATATATATGTTGTATATATGTATATATTTATATGCCTGTGCACACACACATATATATTTACATGTATAATCAGCGCAAGGCTGGGATGTGTTCAGCTAAGTGTCATGGGTATAAAGACCACAAAGTGCTACCAGCTCAGCATAAATTTCAGTATTTCTTCTTGCAAGTTATAAAGGGAGCAGAAGCCGCTGCACTTTTGTTCCTGCTGCCTTTGGATACAGGAGCTCAGCGTCGGCGCTGGTGAGCTGACAGCAACTGCTTGTGGCTGCAGCATCCCAGCAGCCCCACACTATAGCAAGCAGAAATCCCTAATACTCTAAAACAGTCAAATTTTGATGGGTACTTCCTTCCACTCCTCTGTTAGTGTGTGATAAAAGCACATTTATTTTATTGTTCTGGATTTTATTGTTGTTATAGTTTGTTATAGTGTGTTTATGAGTAGGAATTCTCTGATTTCTGTAGCAATCGCTTCATTCACTTATGTATATGCCTCAAAGTATGTTACCAAAAAAGAAAGGAAAGGATGAACCAGAGAGGTGTCATTGCCCTGGGAAGGGTTTGTCCCAGACCAGAGCTTGCTTCATGAGTGTAAGGCCAGAGCAGGTGGGGAACATAATCAAAGTAAAGGAACAGTAATTGTGTAATTGTAGCTTTGTTTAATGCTCCTGAAGTTTTGCGTCTCCCAGGGAAGGATTTAACAACCTGTATCTTTAGAGCTTCTCTCCTTGGTACAGTTCTGCAATTTTCATCTTAATAAAGCAAGGATTTGGGAGGCTTTGCAACACACTCCATTCCGGAGAAGTCTGTCTTCATCATAGCTGAGCTCTGAATGAACACCACCAGATCATGTTACCTATGTGGTTACCCAGGGAAACTTACAGTATAGCAAAAAATGGAGACATATGGCATCTCTGAGACAAGAGACCAACTTTTCATTTAAATGGGATACAGTAAAAATGAGGATATCCCATCGGCTCTGTCACGAAGGCAAGAAAACCAAAGGCAGCTGCAACTAATTGGCAGACTGGAGCTAGCACATAGGAAGAAAGCAAAACATCGGCATGCTCAGCTGTCGGAACAGTTAGTGCCCACATTAAAAGTGGATACATTGTGTGTACACTTGATTTGACCACTGATCTGGGGAAGAAATAGCAGGAAGGATAAAGCATGGCTGACAAGTGACTTTGATTCCAGCTGAAAATCAAACTGAACAAGTGATAAAGTCAAGGGCTTCTGTAGCAAAGAGAACTGAGCTTCGCATTCATTACTGACCAAATAAACCTCATCTGTTTTACTTTTCAGTGGAAGGCTGCGTGACAACCTGCAGGACCAGAACCTATTGTCAGGACTTTGCTACCTCCCAGGTGATCCTGTTTCCAAAGTGTTGAAGGTGCAGCAGATTTTGGTGGGGGCTGTTGTGCACTTGGCATTTCTGGAAATAGGAACACCCAGCTAAGTGATCATCTAGAGCTTTTAAAATCTGCACTGAGTCTTATTTTATGTCAGGATAGTGTTGAGATACATATGTAGCTGCACACAGATTAGGAATCAGATGAAGAATGTATATAACATGAATCTTGGATAATAATCTTTGTGTCATTCCTGTTAGGAAATCACTTCTGTTTTACACAAGTGGGTGCATAATGATAGTTTTTAAATTTTCTATTGGTGATCTGCATGTATGGCTATGGGTGGATATGTGTATTATATATATGTATCTCACAGAAAGGTCATCTCCTGTAAACAACATGGCAAGAAATAACCCATCAGCACAAATATATTGTGAGTGGTCCTTCAGAGTTAACAGCAGCGTCTAAAAGCAAGAATATTCCATGGAGTTTTATGTTTCAGTGCAAACATTTCACAGAAGGCTTCTGTTATAACTATTGCTATTTGCAGTGCAGTATTTCCTAGAAGCCCTGATGGAGAAGATGATGGGTATTACGGGGAGCATAGCACAAGCACCCAGCACCCCATCTGGCATTTAGCCCAGCTGCCCTCTTCTCGGTATAGAACCTTTGGAAAACAAAGGTTGCACAGCCTGTGTGCCATCCCTTATCGCAGGAGGGCATTTGTGTTTAGATGTTTTTCCACTGACAAATCAACTGAATGTGGCACTGCCACGTTTCTTTGAAAAACAACATATCCTTCCTGGGAAGACAGCTGATGTCAGGGGCAAACACGGCCAAGGGTGTTTGCGGGGTCTGCAATGTCACAGGGAGTGAAGCGACGTTTTTGGTCATCGCAGCTCACCACAGCAGGAACCAATAGAGAAGCTGGCAGGCGCTGGCTTCTGTATGCGCAAGGCAAATAAAGGAAGGCAGACTGTCAAAGAGGATTTTTAGCAACCAGTACTCATGTTAATCCTCTGACCTAGTTTCTGAAAGGCCTATATAAGGAAGAATATTCTTCTCTGCAAGAACAGCTAATAAGCAGTGCCAGCATTTAAGACTTTGGAGCTCATCAGTTCTGAGATTCAGCTATCTCTTCCTGGAAAAAAAATAAAGCACAGAAAGCAAACCCTCTTCAAAGAAAATTCCACCCCCCATCTATCTCTAACAAAAACTTTGCATCTTAGCAGCGTTGTGAGTTGGCACCATGGCCCCAAAGTCAGTGCTGTGTTTGCCCACTTGTGTGTAAGCTACCAGATGGACTTCATCAGAAAGGAAATTCCTCCCCCCAAATTACCACAGCTTATTTCAGTGGAGTTACTGCAGAGATACATCACTTTGAACCACATGCAGATAGATACAAGCAGCCATGAGTGCGGTCTGGGCACCACCCTACTACTTTTCCCTGGTACAGTCTTCCCTTTCTTTATGGTTTAAGGCTTTTGACAGCCTGTACAGTCTGTGTAAGTCCAAGCCAGACAGAAAGAACTCCCTCTTCAGCCAGCCTGGCCACTCTTTAGAAGTCACCTGTGACTCTGGGGGCACTCCGTTCCCACGTGGCCAATGTGAGAAGTTTTGAGCTTGTTTCTTCAGCTGCAGGACCTTCCCTTTGAATTCCAGTGGGCCTGAAGTTACTCAGCAAATTAGTGCAAAGTTTATCAAGTTGGACTTCAAAAAGCAGGAAACCTAGAAATATTGTCCAAATCTGATCATTTTTGGCCAGTTTTCACATGTGACAGCTCTTATTTCACTGCTTACATTAGTTCTGGCTGAGTGTACAGCAATAGATGGCACTGGTGCTTTTTCTAATTTAAGTTGAAGGATACATACTTAGCCCTTGTAAGAGGCACAAGATTATTTTTCATGTCATTGCCCTTTCAAGAGCTGGTTCATATGTTCTAGAGTAAGAGACACGATAGTGCTTCAATGCTTCTAACCCATCCATCAAGAAAGAGGTGTATCAGCAATTATAGATGTGCCTTCTCCTGTGAGAGCCACAGACTGTTTTTGTAGATTGAGGTACAGAAATGTTAGCTCCAAACACTCCGTTCCCCAGGTTGAGGATGTTTTCAAGGCCACTGGGAGAAAGTGAAAACCCATTGTGTGGTGCTGTGGTTGGAGGAAGAAAGATGGTTTGGTTCATAAATCATCTATTATCATTGATTCTATAACTTTCTTGCTATCTTCTTAGGTGAACGCTTATAGGAGAAGGCTAGCCTTTTGTCTCTGCTTGTATAATTGCAAAAAAGCACAGCCACCAATGGGTGTTCTCCTGGGGCACGTGGGGGCATGGGGAAGAGTATAAAATAAGAGCTGCTTTACTGCCACTCTGTATTTTAAATATTTTCCTAATCTTTCTTCTTCTTACATTAAGTTTTTCTTCTCAAAGAGAAATCTGATGGAAAGCACTTCCTACCGGAACCCCTCAAACACACCAAGGGACAGTAATCCAACAAAAGACCTCCTTTCTCCGAGGGTTTTCCATTCTATGTGTCAAAATCCAAGCACAGAGGCAGTAAATGCTGAGTTCACTGCATATGAGTACCAGAGCCAGAAGCACCACCCTCCTCCTTTGACTGCCATCCCATTGCTTTAACCATGCAAGCATCTCCTCTCCTCCTCGGCTCTCTCCTCCTCCAGGCACAGGGATCAGGAGGAGCTCAGCACACAGACAGAGGGTGCCTGGCTCTTTCCTACAATGCCGCTGTAATAGTTTCCACTGAATGTCCCCTGTGAAAAGAAAGAAAAAAACAACAAAGAAATCTAAAGCATTTTTTCAAAAATAAAATAGCGAGCCCCAGGGGAACATATGACACCATCACCTCCCTCCTCCTGTTCTGTCTGCGTTGTCTTGTACAACTTGAATACTGCCCTGTGGGAGGACCTCTGAGAGGAATTTGCCGCAGGTGCTAGTAAAATCTAACCGCGTTTTTCTTGCAGCTTCACAACCCTCTGCTTCATCACTATGGCAAATCCCTTGGCACAGCGTGCTCACTGCTGCTGCAAGCAACCTCCACGCAGCTTTGCTGAGCCAGGCGAGAGGCCAGCACATGCACTGGCCATGGCAATGCTACAGTTTTTTGCCCCTCTTTAACCTTTCCAAACCTTTCCATCTACCTGTTTATTAGGTCTTTAGCACTTCGGCATACTTGCGGGTTTCTCTAAAATTGCAAAACAACAAATGTCCCCTGATTCGCAGGAAACTGTACAAAACCACACCAGAATCTGTCAGCTAGTCTGAAGTGTGTTCTCACTGTGCCTGCCTCGGTAGGGACGGGGGGGACTACTAGAGATCAAAGGAGAAACTGACCTGGCCTTAGCTCAAACAAAAACAAACATAAAACATGCCTCAGCTATTTTACAAAGTAAATATTGTTTGATTTTTAGTTTTTTTGCCACAAGTTTGGGGTTTCCTGCTCTTGGATAAACCTGGAGGTGAAAGAACTCCCAAGCCACAGCAGAGCAGCTCAGCTCGTCCCCACCGGGTGTGCAGGGCAGACCCGGGTGGGCTGCGGCCCCAGGGGGGACAGGCGGGGGCCCTGCCTGGTGCCCGTGAGGCTTCCTGCCAGGGAACCGCGGTGACACCGTCCCCTGCCACAGTGCTCGCTTTTGAACCTCTCCCTCCAAGTTCAGACACAGGCACACGACTCCTATCACCATCGTCTCCTGGAGTGTCACCAGCAGCTGCTCCTGGAGGACACTGCCTTCTGGTCTTGCTGCCCTACGGGTTTTGTGCTGAAGAGCACACCTCACTTTTGAGTTGCCCTTATTCCTCCCATGGGCTGAGACTTCAGGTGGCTGCTCCTCCGTTTGGCCTGGATCTCTGTCCAGACATTCCAGTGTTTCAGGGATGGAGCCTCCCCTTAGCAAAAGTGGACAGCAGCTGAGTCATCAAAGAGAGACGGAGGCTTCCAGGGCGTGAATCACCTCAAACAGGTACATAATGTCAGCTAGGCAAACCCCTTCTGAAAAGTGCCTATTTCTCGGTCTTGATTACGAAGTAGAGAGTGCAATATGCAGACAAGCCCGGTGGAGATGTGTGCTGATGCTGTAGCTGCTGCTTCACCCCTGGTGGAGTGGGATGGACTGGAAGGGGACCAGGCAGAAGGTACAGAGAAGGTTAGAGGATGCAGCAGATTCTGGGCTTCACAGTCATCCCTAAGAGGAGACGTGTGAAAGAGCACTAGGAAATATCAAATGTCATGGTTGCAGTGAGCCAGGGGTCAAGCTGGTTCTTTTACATAGAATCATAGAGTAGCCCAGGTTGGAAGGGCCCTTGAAAGTTCATCAGGTCAACCCTTTGTGGGAAAAGGGAGAGCAGACGAGCTTATGTAGCACCCTGTCCAACCACAACTTGAAAACCTCCAGTGATGGGCATTCTACCACATCCCTGGGGAGGTTGTTCCTGTGATTGATTGTTCTCACTGTAGATATCAAGACAAAAACCTGTCCTGGTGCAACTTGTACTCGTTGCCCCTTGTCTTCTCCATGTGGGTCCTTGTGAAGAGAGACCTTCCATCCTCTTTGCAGCCACCCTTTAAGTACTGGAATACCGTGGTGAGGTCCCCACCCTAAGCAGCCTCTTCTCCAGGGTGAAAAGACCTAACTCCTTCAGTCTTTTTCTCACAGGCCAGGTTCTACAGCCCTTTGATCATCTTCATGGTCCTCTTTTGGACCTTCCAGTCAAGTCTAAGTGGCACCCCAGCAAAATAAGCTCTTCAAAATGTAAAAAAAGTAAATGAAATCAACATTTGTTTTATACATTCATAGAATCATAGAATGCCTTGGGTTGGAGGGGACCTTAAAGGTCATCTAGTTCCAACCCCCCTGCCATGGGCAGGGACACCTACCGCTAGACCAGGTTGCCGAGGGCCCCATGCAACCTGACCTTGGACATTTCCAGGGATGGAGCATCCACAACTTCTCTGGGCAACCTGTTCCAGTGCCTCACCACCCTCTGAGTGAAGAATTTCCTCCTAACAGCCAATCTAACTCTCCCCTCTTTTAGTTTAAAACCATCCCCCCTTGTCCTATCATTACCTGCCCAAGTAAAGTTACTCTCCATCCTTTTTATAAGCCTGCTTTAAATACTGAAAGGCTGCATTGAGGTCTCCCTGAAGCCTTCTCCAGGCTGAACATCCCCAGCTCTCTCAGACTTTCCTCATAAGAGAGGTGCTCCAGCCTCTGATTATCTTCGTGGCCCTCCTCTGGACCCACTTTAACAGGTCCACAAAGTACATGATTAGATTATGGATCTCATTGTCACAGTGTGTAACTGGACTCAGATAGGAATTAGATAACTCAGGTGAATGACTACTATATTTTGTCTGTTGCTTATACTCTCTCCCAAGGCATCCGATGACTATATTTGCAGATGGCATATTGAGCTAGCTGAATATTTGGTCTGACTCAGTACAGTGCTCTGACTCATTGCAGTGGCCAAAGACAGTGGGTGGTGACCTCTTTTAATGCTTTATTAAGTGGCTCTTGACAATCTGTGTCTGCTTGCTTCAGAATGATTTTGTGTTCATATGGGTCACACCTTTCTAGAGCCTATTGCTGCTACTGTTTCTGGGATAAAAATAAAATTACAGCTCTCTCCTTATCCAACTAATATTGAAAGGGTTGTTGATCTCCTGCGAGGTCCAGGTCATGGGTGGCTGAATTCACACTTATTTAATAGTTACTCATCCCGTTAAAGTGAGTCCCAGGGAGGGGATTTTAACTTGCAGTTTTCAGGAAATTATTAGCAGATATTTTCCTACTCTTTCATTCTGCTTATGGTATAATGATTTGTGCATACTATTTAATAATAATTTCATGAGGATGGGAGAGCATTGCTCAAATCTGTGCTCTGAATTAGTCAGAGAGGGAGATCATATCTACAATTACTACTGTGTGCATTAGCATCTTCATCAGACAGTTAATGAATAAGGAACAAATATCACCTACCTCAAGTTTTGGCAAGAACCGAACCTATCAGAAATGTCAAAGCAGTTCATCTTGGATCTGCCTAAAACACTCTTTAATCTCGCTTAATTCCAGTATTTCAATACTTCCAGAAGTTTTCAGCACTTCATGGTTTCGCCACAACCATTCAGCAAAATTCAACTCACATTCATGAACTGGCTTGGTCAGCCTGAAAGTGCCTTTTCCAATGAACTGATGATTCATTGAACCATTGTCTCCCGGCTTTAGAGCTGCAGCTTTTCATGGAAGCCGGCTCTTTGCCCAGAGAGATGACTAGCACCACCAGTTCCACCGTAGGAGTGTTGAAAGTGCGGCCTGTGGGCTGAGCAGCCGTCTAGGACTATCTTCTGTGGTAACCTGAACACTTGTGGCACCTCCTCCTCTACCTTCTTTCAATTGATGTAACAGATTTATTGCCATCCAGCTACTGCACTCAGCGCTCTATTTGCCAGGGTTAAACTTATCAGCCTTCGCAGTCTCCTTATGATTGGGATGTGCTTTGATTTGCGGGTCCATCGCGTGAGCTGTCATCTTGCTTTCTGCCTGGCTGGTTTCCTTTCCTTTACGCTGAGCAGTCAGTTATAGGTTAGGCTAAATATTTAGATTTTGACATTATATAGGAAGGGAGGAAAAAATTCTCCTCTGTGGCCTACAGAATTTTCCCCTTTGTGTGGAGGAGCTGTCGCAGCTGTTGGTTTTATTCAGAAAAAATCGTTCCTGAGCCAACAATTTCCCCCATGAAATAAAGTGCGGTCACCAGTAGCGCTGTGCTCCTCCTCGCCGGAGGAGCTGCCCCACCTCTGCCTGCCTCCGTCCCCGTAGCCGTCACCTGCGGTGACGGGTGCCCGCTCCTCGTGCCCAGGTCTGGTGAGGCCCGGCTGCTCTGTATCTTCGGCCTTCTCCATCCCTTCCCCAGCGCAGAGGGGAGTGCAGCAGCGACGAGGCTCGGTCTTCCCCTCTGCTCCCAGCCACGCGCCACATCCTCTGCCCACGTGGTGAGTCACCGCCGGCTGCACCGTCCAGCGCCTGTGCATCGCCCCACCATCACCGCTGCCTGTATCCCCTGTCACCGCTTATTCTCACCTTTTCCTCAGTCCCCCAGTCATGTGTGTAAACGTCCTGCCCAGCTCCAGACCATAGCCATACAATCTCTCCATCCTTGGCTTGCACCCACCTCGAGGCTCTTCCTAGGCACACCCTCACCCCAGCTCCCTCCTCCAGCTCTGCCACTCTCAAGTGCTGCATCAAGCAGGGCAGAAGATGCTGTCTTGCTAACAAGGCAGCCCCATCTCATGTTGCTTTAACATAGTCAGCAATAGTGCAACAGCTCATCTGTGACGTGTGTGGCTGTACCGTGAATAGTCATGACCTTTTGGTAGCCCAACACTTATTTTCCAGTGAGGCCCAGAGCATTTGACAATGTACCCGAGTGAGATCTAGTGGTGATAGAAGCAGGGAACCCTATTCTTATGGAGCCAGGGACTTCATCTTTCAGCCACCCAACCCCTCACCTATTGCTACAGCTCCTTCCTTCTCCTCCAGCTCTTCACAGCTCTTCCTGTTTCCCACCTACCCTGTCTACCAGTCCCTGACCCCTCTTCACGTGTGTTTGTGCACTGTCATCTGATCAGTATTACATGGAGATGTGGAAATGTGTCACAAAGCAAAAGACTCTTTCTCCATCACCAAAGTGTAGCAAATGGAGATCAAAGGGCTTCATTTTTTCCAATAGTCTCGAGCTCGCTAAATGCATTGAATAAATAAAATGTTCCAAAACAAAACATTTTCATAGAGAAATGAAATCATTCTATTCCCAAAATGCTGAAATGGCTTCTTTCAAGTTTATTAAAATTTAAGTTTTTTTTTTTTTAATTTTCTGAAATGTTTTATCAGAATGATTATCTTTCTAAAAAAGCCTTTTGCTTTGAACAAAACAGCGTTGTTCAGTGATAGGGAATCCACTGCAACATTCCCAACTGGTTGCATCTGTTTTGGACTGGGACTCAGAAGACCAGTCCGAGTGCAGGAGCTGACACAGACCTGCAGTGCGACTGTCACAGGTGACATCCTTCGGGTTAGAGCTACCCTGATAATCGGGGTTGCCCTGGAGGCCACTCTAAAGCCTGTACTGGGCAGATATATCCACAATAAGCTGCAAATACACCATGGCACCAATGACTCTCCCATGGGATTAAGTTTCACCATGGGTTTGGTGAACCTACTGGTACATATCTACTAGCTGTCGCTTGCTGGGGCTCTCCACCATACCTGGAGCCCACCCACAGAAATGCCTGTGGGTGCCCCAGGAGCCCCACCTCCAGAGTCCCTGCTCATGCTGGTCCTTCCTTTCCTTTTCCCCAAGGCCAGACCAGCTCCTCACGGGGTTGTCAATCATGCACCAGCACTGATGGGCTTTGCTGCTTGACACTGGGAATGCTCCGGGCAAGCAAGAGCAGTTCATGCGCTTCAGTCTGGGAGACGGAACCATAACGACCTGATATAATGCGATAACTTGAGCTCAGTGCTTTTACTTCCTATCTGACTTTGTATCGCCTGTTTAGACTGCAGATTCACAAAACCGTCTTGTAATATGTTTGTACAGCAACCAATACCGCATATTTCCATTGCTAGCTGTTACCACGACACAAGCAGGGCTTTGTTGAGGCTAAAAAGTTTTCTTAAACAAGTGAACTGATAACTCTGTTCAGCTGCTTATTGAAGCTTTTATGTCTCATTGTACGTTTTACGACTGTGAGGTATTTTGTGTCTCTACTTGTCTTTTGGTAAGAAAAATGCTTATAGCAATATAGATAGTATCGCAAAGCAACAATAATCACAGCTATGAATTAGTGGTTCAGCTGTGCTGTCTTCCCTTCATCGTAGACGTGCTAGAGTGAATGACCTATATTTGGTTTGTGGCTATTCCATACCTGGGACATCACTGCCTCAGACGCTACCCTCCAGTTCTTCATATTGACTAATAATAATAACAACAACTTCTTTGCGAGCTGTTTACCACCCACATGTATCTACCCCAAAAAAACCCCAGAGGAAATAACGAGGTAACATTCTGTTTCTATTTATAATCAGAAAAAAAGATGATTCCCAGTAATAAAGTAGATAGATGCTTATCTGCTACAACAGAAATGTTGAGTCGATTTTTTGAAATTCCAAACTTGAAGTTTCCTTTGCTTGTGTCAAAGCTGTTTCATCTTCTCTCACAACCTACACCACCACCTCCTCTTTTTCATTATCTTCACCAGACTCCTTCCCTCATTCCTTGGCTTACCCAGCTGCCTGTGATGAGACTGCCCGGGCCACCTGGCTGGCAGGGACTGACCGCTGGCACACATGCAGCCTTGGCCCGTGACGCCGTTTCTGCAGACTGCTTGAGTTCATGGTAGAAACTCCGTGGATGTCCTTTTCCCAATGCATCTGGCAAAGGCTTCAGAAAGAAGTGTGATGTCCCTGCTCCAGTAGTCAATTCTCCAGTCTCTGCCTCAGTTTTTCTGTCTGTAAAATGGCAGAAAACAAGTAGATCTTTCTTGTAAAAACATATGAACTCTGGAGAGGAAGACGCTGGAGACAGGCATACTGCAATAGCCCCAAAGGAGCTAGCATGTCCTTCTGCTCAGTGCTGGGTTCAAACACGTCTCTTTGCAGAGCAAGCAGACAAGTTCAGAGTGTGCATGGCTGACTTTCCTTGCAGAAAGGTCACTCCCTCCCCTCCCACCCTCTTCTCTTATGACTTTTGCCTATGAAACTTAAGGCAAAGTCATCAGCATCTCACCTAAAATGGTTGCACTCTTTCAAGGGGTGCTGACAGATCGCTAGGTCACATGTTGGCCTTGGGGGAAGTGTGCTGCTTTCCTCCCTGTGCCGTCGGGAAAAGTGGGACACGGGGAGTGACATGGCACTGGTCACACCAGAAGGCTGTGGCAAAGCCCGGACATGAAACCAAATTTCCTTTCAGTCTGAGTTTTACCCATAGGCCAAACCCCTACAGAAAACAGCTAAAACAAAACAAAACAAACCAACTTGTCAAGATATATCCTGAAACTGCCTGATTATGTTTACAGTGGCCACAGAGGTACAGCATATTTTTGCATTTGAGTGGGTGTCTCTAACTTTCAATTGTTTGCTGTGTTTTTTATTTTCATTTGAAGCACTGCTTGAAGTTGCAGTTTCCCATCCTGCGTGTTCTGAGAAAAATCCTGTTTCAGGTTTTCCCTACTAAATAGTTACAATGGCATGAGTGAGTAAAAGATTCAAGGTCTTGAAAATGCCTTTACTTAGAGAAATTTGAGCAATTTGGTCTACTTATTTAATCAAACTGAGGATGAAGAAAATTTGATGCTGGGTCTACATGAATTTAAGTTGCACAAAAGAAAGTTTTGACTAGTGGAAGAGTGAGTTAATGACAGATGAGATGAACAAACCCCAAGGCTTTCCTCTTTTCCTGTCTGTCTGACTCTGTCAATCCCATAGGAGAGAGAAACAAATCCATGAGGCTGAGGTTAATTAAACATTGGCATGACTCCTTGAAAGAAATGGCAACTCCATCATAACTTGAAGTCTTTGAAATGAAAGCTTCCTGTCTTTTAAAATGAAATCTTCTAGTCTAGTCGAGTTTCCTGGTTCAGTTGTGCTCAATAAGGTAGTTTCTAAGGAATTCAGCAAGAGAATTAGTACTGATGTATTCTGGATGACAGAATTGGTTCAGTAGGTGAGACAGCCTGCAGAAATGTACCCTGCAAAAATACACACATTTGCTTATACATTTCATAAAATGCGTTATATCTCGTGACAAATTTTCTACAGTAAAATATATGTCTCCCATTGTCTTCACCTCACTGCTATTTTCATTTATCTGCTGTTTGACTATCACAAGTTTGAGGCTGAAGCTATTGTTAATGTACACAGCCTCTGTTGCACCACACTTATATGTTTATGAGTAGCTTGAGCTACCAAGTGCTTGATGAATTTCCTGGCCTGGCATAGAAATGATCCAAGTTCTAGTCTCTGCTGGAAGAAACCACTGTTAATTGATGACAGAAAACACCATTACAGTCTTACTATTTTTCCAGTCTCTTTAAACCCTGAAATATTCTTTACTCTAGAAGGTATAAAAGATGTAGACTTGTCTGTGCAGTGCCTGTGCCTGCAGCATCCACAGATTTCCCACCATGAGAAGGAGAATCCTTTATTTTTCTCTTCCAGGCATGTATTCAAGGCTGAAATTATACCACTAAGACCAACCAACACAAGGACACAAAAATCAAGTCTGAAGCTCAGGAGCTGAGGAGCTCCATTTGCACTTAAAGCAAACTGGGGGTTCACACAGTGCAGAGAACTGTCTCTTTGCAACCAGATATCTTGATGTTGGCTGACAGAAAAGATATGCACTTTCAATCATTTTATTCTCAGAAAACAAAAGTGTATAGATAGCAATTCAAAGTGCTTTGGGACATTATGCTTCATGCTTATTCTTTTTCTGACCCTATGAAACTTTCATAATGAAACTCCAAAAAAGCTAGGTGAAATATATGGTTTGGTCTGGAAACCATGAGCAATTCTGTGGTTTTGCTTGGGTTTGTAATGAAACTAGTCAAAACTAGGTAGTTTCTTCTCACTGAATTTTACCTAAAGATTTTGAATTCATTCATACCTGAAACTGAGAGCGAAATTCAGGGGGCATGAACCCATATAGTCTAAAAGAAGGAAAAAGGGTTTGCATGAAACCGCAGGTCAGGTTTGCTCTGCATTGTGTTTGCTGCTGACTCATTGAACCGTGGCTGGTGGTTGGTGGACTCCATGACACTGGCTACTTGTGAATTGTCAAGTTGCTGTGGGAAAACACATGCCTGTGTGCTATTGTTTTCAAGGTAGCATCTTCCAATGCACAGCTGAGCCTCCTCTTGCAGAATTCCATCTGTTTTTGTTTGTTTGTTTGTTTGTTTGTTTGTTTTTAATCAGCTGGCTACCCTTATGTTGGCTGGCAGGCCTCCATTGTGGAAAAGTCTGGGGAAAAAGTATGGAGAAGTAGTACTGTCAGAAAAACATTTGCTGTTTGGTACAGTGGTTCATGCTGATGGCTTTTCTTGTCCTTGGGACGTCTTAGTGTCCAGCTCTTCTGCGCAGGGTGAAAAATCCACTTTTCCATCATAAAAACCTGTGGAGTGTTGTAGACCCATGGAGGTATTGTGACATTTGCATAAAGGCATCAAAGAAAAAAAAAAGTTTGGTGGAAAAAAATTCAAGAACAGAGAGACAAGATTAAAATTTTCAGCCTAAGCCTGCATAAATTGAGACTGACATTGCTCAGGTTCCGGGGTCACATTAATTCAGGGGAAGCTGAAGTAGAAATGATCTGAATATCAATGGAAATGTGCAGAGCTTTTGTGTGCAGTGATTGGAATCAAAGACAGAAACACCAGCTATAATTCCTGGGAGGGTGGACAGAACAGGATCCATGCTGGAGATATCCTTCTTGTGGATAAGAAATACAGCTTTGATAAAAGCTTTGGACATTTTTAGAGTAACTGTTCTAGTAAAAATACTGTCAGATGCAGTATTTTGCCTGATATTTACCTTTCTACGGACAAAGAAGGACTGTATCTCAAGGCTACAGTTTTTTGATTTTGCTTTTTCGTCCTCCTGTGACTCATACATTTTCTCCAGTAAATGAACGGGCAGTTTTTCCAGAGGTAATCATGCCCTGGAAGTCCCAGGGCAGCCCCAGCTGCCATGTGACACAGTGATGCCATGATTTCCCCATCCTCCTGGTACTGCTCCTCCCTGGATGCACCCAGCTGAGGCAGCTCTCAATCCCTAAGTCATCCCTGATGACTTCTTAGGATTTCTACAATTCCACAACCTGAGAAAAAAACATGGCCTGGTGGTTAGGTCACTGTCTGAGGAGATAAGTTTTATTCCTTCTCTTACCACCAATTTTTTGTGTTGCTTTGGACACATCACTTAAGCTACAGCTAAGGTGCCCTTGGCTGGAGCTTTTCTGTGTGTGCTCAGGCTCCTAAGCCATGTCACGTCAACTTCACAGAGGCTTGAGGGCCTCTTCAAGGAGCTCAAACTGCCAGGATGTTGCAAGTAGGGGTGAACACAAGCTTGGAAGAGTCTGCTTTCCAACTGGCAAGTGCCAGAGCTTTTGTGGGCACCAATACCTGAAGACAGTCCTTTTTCTTGAGTGCACAGCTGTGATCTAAACACCAAGGAGGCACTTTCAGCTTCTGTACACTTCATTACTTGTCTTAGACAAGGAGATGGGGGGAAATACCAGCACTGAGCCATCTTAAATATCAGCTGTAAGGACAAACACATCTCAGACTGTGAGGAGACCTAAGGTAGCTCTGGTACCTAAGGCAGCTAACTATTTCACAAACACTACAGTGGAGTAGTAGCTTTTGCAAGCTCTTTCCTTTCTCGCACTATAGGGATTGGGAAAAATAAACAACTTCCCAGGCTCTTCTTTGAGAAGAAGAGTGATGGTATTTTATTCCTTTGAGGAGGGTGAACTAGTGAAGTCTTTCAGCTTGCCAGAATTATAAATATACTTTCACTGCATTTGTGCTCTTGCTGTGATGTACAGACTGTTTCAAGCTAGATGTGACTTTGAATTTTCCCTGGTTCACATTATTTCCCAATAGGGTTTAATGTACTAATGCCACACTCAGCAGGTTATGTGTATTTCCCTTTTTACAAGACACAAGGCATTTGGCCAACATGAGAATGACTGGATAATACAGTATGCCCTTCACCTGAAGAGTGTGCCAGACTATATGATCTAATGGCTGCTTTCTGACTTAAAAACTAAGAATCTATTCTGTATGTTGAGTGTAAGATCCTTTTCTACAATGCCTTGATCACACTGCTGCATCTCTCTGCGAGCCCTGGGAACATCTGGGTGCAGCTGGTTGCAGTGCCACCTTCCCTCATACAGCACATGGTCAAAGCGTGTTCTCTGCAGACCTCATCCACAGGTCCTTCAGTTCTGTGAGTTTCAGTATTTACAGTTACTTCTTCCTGCCGTGGAAAGTGATACACTCCTCTTTCTTTTAAATGTAGACCCCAGAGTAGACACCAGAGGCTGAGTATAGCTCTGGGTGGCTCCATTTTTGATTATGCTGCTTGAATCACACAGAAATGGCCTGGTTTTCAGGAAACGATGAGCATCTTGCTGGACACGAAGATTCTTCCAGTGTTTTTTCACTGATTCACTGGAATTTCAGCTACCTGAAATCTCCAGACATGACTGAAAAATCACATTCTAAATAAGTCTGCACTTTTAATTTAAGCTGTGTTTTTAATTATCCTATTTCTTACATTTTTGTGATTCATGCATTACCTTCTTCCTCTCACTCCCAAATCATTACTCAGAATACAGAGAGGATTAGTACCCAGAAAAGAACATTTCTGAATTGACTGACTTAACGGCAAATCCTGCTGAAAGATACCAAAGATATTTCAGCAAAATAGGCAGCTCCTTTCTTTAGGGAGGGTGCTACATAGGAAGAACTGGTAGTGTCTCGGAAGACAGTAACCCCTTCTGAGCAAAAGCACTCTCTGACAAATTGTGGAAGTTATTGAACTTTTATAACTGTTCCATTTGTACTGCTTTATTATTGCATTTTATTATCTATCTTAATGCCTCTGCTTTCTACCTGCAATTCTAGAGAGATGGATGGTGCATATCACCTCCAGTATAAAAAGATGTTTTTCCCTCTATAGCCTATTTTCAGCTAATTTAATATACCTGTTTTTCTATTGCCTTACAAGGCTGAGTGATATAATTCTTTTGAACAACAAAGACAGTTGCACAGCATGAATAAACACGATGTAGCTTCCCAAGGAGGCAATATTGCACAATGGCAGCTTTAGCATTTCTTTCTTTTTTCTTTTTTTTTTCTCTTATTTTCCTTCCATCTGATGTCTATTTTTATTCAGTAATTTTGTTGGAGAAACAAAATGAGAAAAGAACATTGCTATTCTTGGAAACCTTCCAACGTGTTGCAGGAGCAGAAGAAGGCCTGGATGAGAGAGATGCAGCATCTCCCTCAGAAGACTGTTTTATGGCAACTGCCAACAACATCATCACAGCAGTTTTAGGAGTGTCATTTGGAGTGTCATTTACTTACTTCTGTGACCAGCCTTGGATCAGGATCACATGAATAGGCACAGATTCTAACAAACACCATTTAAAAAAAGTCAAGGCTGAATTGCTGACTTTCAATGGGAATTAGGAGTCACTGGGATTTTGAATATCTTCTTAGTTCCTCACCCTCGTGGAAGTGTGCGTGGGGGGCTGTCAAGTAACAGTAGAACATTTCTGCAGATGTCCATAATAACCTTCGCATCTAACAGGGTATGTACTTTACCATGTATCAGTAAAGGAAAGGCAAGGTGGACAAGACCTCTTCTGATCCATGGGTGTGAGTTCATGTTTGTCGTGTGGGACCAAACCCTGCAGTATTTTTCAGGAGTGAGGCGGCGGCCAGTGCTCAGCAGAAGAACCCTGGCCCAGGAACCCATCTCCCTTGGCTCGAGCTGAGATGTGAAGCACAAACATAACACTGATGCACAACACAAGAGAGTGATTTACCAGAGGAGACAAAACCTGTGATTTGTACCTTGGATACTAATGATGTCTTGCAGTAACCTCAGTTTACTGATGTTGCATTTCCATTTCAAGTGATTTACAAAGTGTCTGCATGTGCATATGTGTGCACTCAGGTGCAATTCAGCCAAAGTTCAACAGCCCTATCTTTAAGGGGGTCTCTTTGAAGGTAAAAGCCCAATAGCATGTTTGCTAAGACCCTTAATTAGGGAGAGGTGCAGCTAGGAAACATTCATGGCAATAAAAGATACATTATGGTGCATGTTCTGAGCTCTCTTAGGTCTTGAAAAGCTAAGGACAAGGCTCTGGTAGCAAATCACACAGGTGCAAGCATGAATGATGGTTTTGATGAGAAACAGACCCAGTTCCCACTGAGGATACAAACAGAAACTCCTGAAGGCATCCGTACTCTTCACACCTCTGGATTTCGGTGGCAGCTGGGCACCTACACGTCTCTGAAGAATTGGCCTTTAATGTCTTTCAGAAAGGTTTCCAGTTCTCACAGACTTCAGTCAAAGGTGAATTTCCATTGACCACGTGGCTGGGTTTTCAGTTCTCAGTAAGTTTGGTTCCTTTCAGCGGAGGAGTAGATAAATAAATATTAAAAAGGAGTTTGGGATATTTTGTATTTTTCTGCTAAAGACACTCACTTAAAAACTCTGACAAGAAATCATTAGAATTGCTGGGTTTGTGGTTCACTTGTTTTCTCCCTCTTTGTTTTAAGAAAAGCTCTTTACTGCAGAGGATGTAGCAGGTGCCTCATATTAAAGAGTCAGTGCAAATACAAAGTGAGCACCTGCTATTTAGCTTCTCAACTGGAGCTTGTGAGAATGGATGTAACATTGGTCAGAAGGCATGAAAACAGTGAATGAGGCTCTGGACATCAGGCATAACCAGGCAGATAGCATGATAGGGTTTGTAGAGTGATGTTGTTGGACATGAAAGGTAACAGAGCATTGCACTAAAGTTTTGTTTGAAAGTGTATCACCACCTACAAGCCAGGGTACCCAGCCACTGTACCCCAAGAACACCTATTTGACAGGGAGGGGAGGTGGTTTATTTACTGCCTAAGGCAAAGCTACAGAAGCATTCATTCATCCTGTAGTGTCATCCTGCTTAAAAATTACTGGCTGCCTTAGCTGTACATCTGCCTCAGCTGAGCAGATTTTCCCTTCTGTATTTCAAAGTATTTCATCCTCTTTGGTGAAAGAAGGGGAATCATCCACTGATCCTGCTGTTACTTGGGGTGATCTTAGGTGTTTGCTGCCTTGGAAATCTGTATTGCATGATACCATTGCATGAATAGATGCTCGGTGCCTCCTATATATTTTTATGTGACCTTCCCAGCAGATTTCAGCATTTCTGGCTCACTAACTACTGCAGCTTTCAAGCGCCATGCTAATCGGCTCACTGAATTTACTCTAGAAAGTAACAAGCCAAACTTAATCTGTATTGCACCTGTTTGCACAGGGGCTGAATTTTTCCTGTTTTCCCTTACTGGCCTTCATTGATCTCTTTTGCTTTTATAGTTAATCACCATTGCACTATCTGGTTATCTACTTACAAGTAGGTTTCGCACAAGTGTTTTACACTTATATGAAGAGCTGACCATGTACATCTCTGTGCAACCACAAAACCCTACAAACTCACAGAGGACATCGCTCTCCTCATGACACTGAAGATGATGTGACTTCCTTAAAACCACAACACCATTACTCTCTTGCAGGTCATCTTCCTTGCTGAGGTATATATCTGCTTTGCCATGAGCAAGAGATGCTTAATATCTTTTCAAGCATAATAGATGCTGCCAGTCTCTGCAAGATCTTTGCACTTTGGATTTTCCTGCATTTCACAATTGTCACATTGTCTAGGAAGGTAGGGGAGCAATGCTGCTGTTAGGAGACACCTCCATGTTCTGCTTTGCCAAGGGTGGGTTTGATGCGCTGCAGGACTGGCTGCTGGATGGGGTCATAAGAGCTTTCAGGAATGTGTAATTCTTTCCCTTACAAATCAAGTTTAATTTCCAGTGTGTACTGGGGTGAGTGAGAACCACTACTTCCAGCTGCAGTACAAAATGTTTGCAGCCACCAGGACTGAGAGGGTGAGGATCCACCTCATCCAACCTCTCAGGCTTGAGGGACAGACCTCCTGAGGAAGCCCTGACCAAGAGTATTACTGTACCTTCTCATCTTTAAGGAGAGGAGGTTTCCTCCCTTTGTCTCTGATTAAAATAGACTCTGCCTCTTTCCACAGTGATAAGAGATGCTCTGAAAAACACTATATGGAAATCTATAGAAGCTCTTGTGCTGCTGTGCCCTGGTGATTTTTTTTTTTTTTAAAGCTAGTAGTAATAATAGTAAGATACCAGGACTCCTTAATGTCAGGTGTGTAAAGCAGAATTGGATTAAAACAGAAAAGTACCACCTCTGGTCTGGGAGTCCCATAAGCCAGAGGAACCTGGATGATTACACTCAATAAATAACTTCATCTGCTTTTTCTGTTCTGATACCTTTCCCAAGGCATTTCTTGTTGTGCTCTACTGAAGGCAAGCTGTTAAGATAGATGGACCATTGGGAAGATCCTGTTTGGCCACTCTGATAACCTTATATCACCGAACTGTGAACTTGGAATAGCTAAAATAAATAATACTCCTAGTCATCTTGATCTGTTATTTGGCTTCCATAGCTATGATTCAAAAGAGGACATGCGTCTAACTGTGAAAACTCTCACAACACTGAAGTGCCTTTTGAGTTGGGCTAGCCAGAAAGAAAGGAGTCATCTTGCATTAAAAATGCAGTACTGGTGATTCTGCACCGGGAAGGAGCGGAAATGTTTCCAGTTAAAGAAATCTCATTTGGTTTTGGTGAGAAACCCCATGGCTGGGTGCTAGTCCCAGTCTAGAGCAGAGGAGAGGTTCACAGGGAAGAGAGAAACCAGGATTAATTCGTAGCTGCAAATAAGCCAGGGCGTGGAGGCAAATGCAGATATCCTCTGTGGGCACATTCTGATGTCATGCTTTCTGTTACTTTGGTGTGCCTACTTTCTTTCTATGTCTTTGCCTAGAACTTGCATCCTGCATCAAAGACATCTTCCTGACACAATTCTGTGAAAGGTTTCAAGCATAATCTCACCTAACATCCACAGACCTTCAGAGGCAGGAGCAACAGTCACCAAACACAAAGCCTAGGTCATCTCTGAATGCAGAGTGCTGGTGATCACAGCACTGGGACGCTACGGAGAATAACAAGAGGTTACTCTGTGCAACAGGAAGGCAGTGCTCCAGGGTGATGTACTGTACCGAACCGTAGCTGCACTGAGTATAAAATGAAACAAAATTTGCATAGCTCTCTGTTTCACAGAAAGCCAGTGGTAGCGGGGGGGACTGATCTTGGTAACTATTCACCTTCTGACATCAGAAACCTCCGATGCAGCATACAAGACTGCTGTCGCGAAATCCCTATCAAGAACATGAAGCTCCTTCCCCTCTTCACAGCTGCGACCTGCTTCACGCCCCCAGGTCCCTCTTTCTTCATAACACAAGTGATGAAGGTTTTTTTCCAGATCACATGAGCCAGGATGAAGGGGGAAAATCCTGCCAGGAACAGAGATGGGCTGCGACCTGAACCTGATCAAGGGGAGATACAGAGCAGTACCCTGAGAGCTATATAAGAATGTGCTCGGCACAAGAGCAAACACTTTTTCAGGTGAAGGACTCTCATGACTCAGCCATGCATGTGAGTGAAGACACCGTTTCAAGGAGGCTTGGAGCCACTAACAAAACATGTTTGTATTTCATCATCGTTACCCTTGTTGCGTTACTCGTCTTTGCGTTAGCCACCATCATGGTCTTAGTCATTCAAAGGACGGTAAGCAATTTTTCACTTTATTCATTGGCTTTTTCTTTCCTTTTTATTTTTTTTTAATGTAACCTCCTGCTTTCCAAAAATTATCCTGTGGCTAGCAGATTGCTCCCTGCCACCTGTAATGAATGCACACATGTGAGTTTGGGGAGAGAAAGACAAAACAAAGAGGCAGAGAAAAGAACTTTCAAAAAAAGAAATCCTTTCTCCATGGGCAACATGAATCTCTAGCACGCAATTTCTTCTCTATGAATGGAAGTGGGAAGCTCATAATCTAAGAGTTTATCCACCCTCTGTCCAGCCTAGTTAGGAGGAGAAGGGTAGCAAAGATACATCAGTGGCTCAGTGTCTGCTACCTGGTTTATAGGTCTCCTGTCGCTTCTTTGGAGAGCAACCGCTGTCCAAGATAGTCTGGTCTTGTCTGGTCTGGCAGTGGTGTCTGCATTTGTTCCTCTGAAACATTGCTAAATGTTTGTGACGGACATAACACAAGCCATCTCGCTATGTGACGCTGTGTGGTGCTGTCTGCTAGGATGCAGTGTGATGCGGTGAAGCAGAGCTCCCTTGAACTACCCAGAGCAGTGGATGAGGCAAAGAAGCCTACTGCGCCTCACATTTTTGTCAGTCCTCGTCTTGGGTGTGATTTTTTAATGAAAAAAAAAAAAAGTTATAGCAAGGATGACCAAAGGATATAAGTGAGGCAAGGTCTGAGAAAAACAGCTCTTCCCTCTGCCTAAAGACTTTTTTCCGTTCTTAATATAAAGAGGATCTGGACTGAATGGGGAATCAGTGAGATAGATCCAGCCAGGGCAAAGGTACAGGCTTGTGAATATAAAAGGTGCATTTCTGATCCTACTAGGAATGTTGCTATGAATTTTACCAAAATCAAATGCCATATTAGACTTTTTATAGCCTTTGAAATCTTAACACAAGAATCTAAGTGCTGAAGTGTCTCCACTATGATTCATAGAATGGAAGCACCAGTATGGAGCTGCAGAAGGGAGTTGGCCATGGAAAACAAAATATGATCTTTCAGCATAATATTTTCTTTTTCTAAATTGATCCTGTGCTATTTGTATGCACATTACCTGGAAATTAAACCATTAAAGCTTGACTGATACTTCTTTGAGTTGTACCAATGAGGAGTAATTTACCTGAAATCAGCGTTCTTCCAAAAGAGAAGCAGTTTGGGCACAGTTAGAATGAGACATGGGGATTTTCAGGTGATAAATACTGGGACATTAGGGGAGATCTTTAAAATAACAGCCTGGGTAACTACAGAATTGCCACAGCTTTCCTATATAATGAGGCTTTCATTTGTACTTATTATGAAAGTAAGCATTAAATTACCTCTCCATCAGAATAAAAGCAGTTACACCAGTTGCCAGAGGAACAATATTACTGAAAGAGTCAAGGTTTTCATTTAAAAGAGTAATGATATTGCAGCTGCTTTGGAAAGGGAGCTTGGCTGAAGGAGAAAGCAGGAAGCTGAGGTGTGTGAGAAACACAAAAAATAGAGCAGCAGTTTTACACTGTGAGGGGAATTTGGCAGCAAAAACATAGCTTGGATTCTTGCTTTCAGGGAGCCAGAAGACCCTCAGCCCAGAAGCAGCGGAGTCATTCTCCATCCATGGCTGTCTTGAATTTCCAGACCAGGGAACAAGTGTGAGATTCTGATTCTGTGAGAGAGTTCCTCAAGAAACACTAGGGCTGGCTCCAAAAACACTTCAGCTCCTGGTCACTCTGGCAGCGTAAGACTGGGCAGAAATTCCTTCGGTAAATACAGTCATGGCTGGGCTGAGCACCTTGTAGTGCTACCTTCAGCAGCTCCAGGGCAAGGGGCCCGCGCAGTTCTTGTACAGAGAGCCCTATTACTGTAGGGAGTAGAGCATCACCAATTGGCTTCCTTATTTTCTTTGTAACTTCTCTAGAGAGGATCAACATTTTGCCTGATCAGCCCCTTGGGATGATCTGTTTTTCTCTCCAGATATTGTCAGCTGGATTATGTGAGTGGTCCTTGACCACAAGTACAGTGCTGGCAGCCTCTTGCTCTCCCTATGTGGAGCAGAGAGAGTATCTTTTGTTTTCCTCTGGCCAGAGGAGTGTTAGAGGATCTGAGGGACAACACTGACCTTGTGACCCATGTCTTGGCTACTGCTGCATTAAGAGGAGGCTTCTGGTGGCACACAGACCACACAGCCCCAGGTACATGGAAGTTGGCTGCTTGTCTTCCTTCATCTCTTTTGATGAATTTACACTTGCCTAATTCAGGGTGAAGGAAGATGCATTGAGAAAGGGAAAATTGAACTCTGTAGAAACAAGGCACTTGCATCACCAAATATCTAGGTGCTCTGGATAAGGGAAATCCATCCTAAAGACCAAAATAAAACAAACAACAACAACAACCAAAACAAACAAACAAAAAAAAAAACCATCACCACCAACAAAACCCCAAAACAAACAGCTATTATTCCAAAGCTGTTTCTCTGAATCTAACACTAGTTCTAGTACACATTATTCATCCCCCCACATTTTCCAACACCCCAAGAAATTTTCCTTACACCTTGTTTTCAAGAAGGGTGGTACAGCACAGTGTCAGACCTGGGAAGCGTCATTGTTTGGCACTACATGCAGAGCTGAAGTTGGTTCAGTTCTCAGCTTTTATCTGCAGAAACACTTGGCATTGGGCTGTTCACTTACCTATAACTTTCAGAAGTGATTTTCATTTTTCTCTCAGATAAGAACAGTTGCTGCATAGTGGACCTTAGCCTGCATTTTCCATCTTAACACTGGCAGAAGGGCCCCAGGGCCTCTATGCTTCTGCCTGCTGCAGTTCACTGCTGCTGGATATATATACAGACACACACACATCTATGTAGATATCTATCTATCTATATGGAGCGAGATATATAAAATCCATGAAAGATTATGGGGCAGAAAGGACTAGAAAAATGTGATTTTAGGACACATAAAGCCCAGGAAACCTATGGCTGCACTGCAAAATATGCTGTATTAGACACCTAGGCCGTGAGGTGTAGCACTATGAACAGATTCTGGGTGAAATCCGGGACAGTCCATCACTGCTCTACATTTTGTAGAGGTCATACTTTTACCCTTCAAATCTTAGGAGCAAATCTTTTCAGCAAGGCTCAGCCACCAGTGTGGCGATTGCTAAGAGTCAGTGCTGCTCTTTATATTTGCTGCTGGAGTCAGTAATTGTAAACCACGTTAGCAGTAGGGCTGCAGGAACCAGGCACACTCCTGCAGCTCCTGCCACAGCTCCCATGGCAAGATGATCTGTAAGCAGCCATAAATCAGCAAGAAGATAGACATCACTACCTACTTGCTGATTTATGACTGCTTACAGACCGTCTTGCCATGGGCTGTCCCATCTTAGCCTGCTGGCCCCCTCTGGTGGACAACCCTGACAAAAACGAGAAAAAAAACCTCCAAAAATTGCCCTACAGCAGCTTTCCCACTCGTTGAACACCAAAGTACGGATGCCTTGCCCCCCGCTCAGCCAGCCAGGGGTAACGATGGTTTCAGCTCAGGGATTAATTAATGTCCCCAGCATCTGTTGCTGGGACCCACAGGACATACACTTGGAAGAGCCCTGGACCTCATGAAGGTGGTCCCAGGCTCATTTCTGGGGGACTGTGTTTTGGGGGTGCGTTGTCTTGGGCTTTCTAGAGGCAGGTACACACTTGGAGACCTCTGGTCAAATGAATACTCAGTTCTGAGCCCAGGCATTAGAATGACCCCAGGGAAAGGCACGGAGCTGTGACAGGGGAGTGTCAGGCTGGGTGTTAGGTAAAGGTTCTTCACTGAGAGGGTGGTCGGGCACTGGCACAGGCTCTCCAGGGCAGTGGTCACGGCACCGAGCCTGCCGGAGTTCAAGAAGTGCTTGGACAACGTTCTCTGACACATGGTCTGATTTTTCAGGTGGTCCCATGTGGGGCCAAGACTTGGACTCTATGATCCTTATGGGTCCCTTCCAACCTGGGGTTCTGTGATTCTATGGCTCTATAACAGCACCAGTCTGTCTCAGCTTGGGAAAATTTCTTGAAAAATATTTAAGGGAAAGAAGAAAGAAATGACTTTCACTGGCGCCTGATTATCATTTTCTCTAATGAAGCAAACTCAAACTCTTCTGCTTGCCAAGTAAAGACTGAGATCCTTCATCATCAGCACCCAGATCACTGCAGACAGGGTGAATTCATTGTACTGAATTGTTCCTGAGCTGGTGGTGTAGAATTTAACCTCTCTGAGCTCCTAATGTGTGTCCCTTTGCATTCCAAATTACACCATTACATTCAGTATGCTTGCCGTTGGAAGAGAAAACAGCAATGCTAGTAGTATTTCAAAGCAAGCGCTGAAGTTTTATTTGAATGTCTAGTCAATTGCCACTAAAATACACTGCTTTAGTGTCTGCTGTTTTCACCCACTGGGGGACTTCTCAGGTGAGGACACAATATATTAATTCTTTTTAATTTTTTTTTCTGTTGCCCGGGCTACAAAGCAAGCCATGAGCCATCAGCCTCATCCTGCGTGTTGTCCCTGAGGGAGGGCTGCAAGTCAAACACCTCACTGATGATAATGTCTCGGTCACTTTACCAAGCACTTTGCAAGCAGGGGTGGATTTGCTGCCTGATATCACCTGATATCACTAGCTGGGGACAAAGCAGCTTTCACCCGTGTGAAAATGCCTTTCATTCTCTGCAGAAGACAGAAATGCTCATGCACTGCATTGGAAAGTAACATTTCCCCACGCCCTGACTGCATGTGAGAGAGCTGCCTCATTTCTCCCAGGAGATACCAGATGTTCTGCCAAAGCTAGTACTGGCTTCCCAACTTTCTAATTCTTGGACACGCTAAACTGGGCCTGGCCAGGTTGTGCTGCACAAGTAGCCCAGGTGATTGGATTTGAGAATAAAAGAGCTGGTTTAGGTTAGCCTGAAAGGGAACAAAAACCACTCCCTGATACTGACATTACCGGTGTGTGCAAGTGAAGGGACATGACACAGAGTTTCAAGCTCTGAGGCACTCTTAGTTTCTTTCCTGGGCTGTTAGGAGAATCTGTTTGCTCCTTGATGGCACTGATGGACGATTATGAGCTGTCAGTGATTTAACTTGCATGGAAGTGAATTGCAAGCAGGCACAGGCCTGAGGGATTTATGTTTGGATAGCAGGGAGGTATGCTGAAACAGAAGCAAGACCACAGATGAAGCCTGTCGTATTTTACACTTGGAGCATGTTTCCTGAGAAGTTTTCAGGCCATGCTGATGAAGGACAACTTCCCATGCCATTTTGACCCTTGGGTTTACATCCCAGCAAGAACTAGGGGGAGAGGTGAGGCAGGACACCACCACTGCTCTCAGACCTCTGCTGGGGCTCTGCAGCTTTTATTTTCATCCAGCCAGGCTTCCCAGGGATGAACACAGGCTCTGAAGGGTGTCCAGTCCCCCTCTGTCCTACTGTCTCCAAGCTTTGCAAGCCCCAGAGAGGGTTTCAGGGCTTCTGCTTCCAAAAGAATCCCAAGAAAAGCCACGCACACTTCTTATGGCACTGAGAGAATTGCTGTGTCAGAAATGTAGATTTCTACCTTTGAAAAAAAAAAAGAAAGGCTGTGATGAGGAATAACAGGATTAATTTGGCTGAGTGCAGAGAGCTCGCTGGAGGGCTGTGCTCCGCAGCACTCGCTCACTGGCCTGTGATGCTCTTTGGGAGCCATATGCTCTGTAATGCCTGGTGCTGGCTCTGTGTTGCCTTCCTGGGATGCAATGGAAACTTTTAAGATCCACTTGTAAAGTAGGCTCCTATCTGTACACAGATGTGCCCTGCTCCCAGAACAACCATCCCCTCTCTCACTTCTCTTTCAGGCAGCTGATCCTGCCACAGAGGGCATCACAGAACCTATCCGCAAAGGTAAGACACCTAAACTGACAGTTTGTGCAATTTCTTTCATCTGTAATGCAAATATTGGCCAGGACCCTGAGTAAGGTAATTGTGCACTTCTCAACATTTCATATAAAGTCACTTCTTGGTGAAAAACCAAGGCAGTGGAAAAAAAAAAAAGAAAGAAAGAATAATAAGAAAGCTTTCAAATTACTCGGTACCTCCGGAAACCAGGGCATGGCTGAGGAAATAACAAACATTTCTGAATCTGCCCTGAGGTGTCTTTGCAAGAGAGCATTTTTTTGCCAGAGGATGTGAACATCAGTCTATTAGGTCTTATTTTAAGGGCTGGCTCTTGCACACGTGGGCGTAATGTCCCTGTTTTCGCAAGGATTGGGTGTAAACATGTTGGCACATATATCAAAACAGCGGGAGCTCCTCTTGAACTCCTCTGCTCTGGAGTAGTTACGTATTTCTTACTGGTTTGTGGGGAAAAAGGAGGGAAGGAGTAGGTCTAGGAGAGGCGAGCAGAGAAGAGCAGCAAAAGGCAAGGAACAGGGAATTTAAGCAGGCAGAGTATGGACACAGGGAGCCCCAAACAGGAGAAACCTTTCTAACCAGACTAGCAGAGGCAGTGTACCAAGGTTCTGCTTTTCCTTAGCATAAATCAGATGAGCTCTATTTATTTCATTGCCATTGTCTTCTTGGTTCTGTGGCCCTTAGCACCAAGTATTTTGACTTCTTGCACATACAAGTTCCTATTAAGTCCTGGAAGACAGGAGATAGCATCACCTCCCACTCCACAGATGGGAAAACTGAAGCATGGTGATCATCTAGAGGTGTTGGCAGAACAGGAAATAGAAATTCTAGGTCCAGAAAACCCTCATTACATAACCATCTTTTTTGCACCTCCATTTTTGCACACCGGTGACATAATGCAGCATTTGGGCAACATGCACTATAACTAGGAGAACTTTTGAATCCAGGACTCTTCTGTACTGGGCTTTTTCATACCACACAAAGTTGTCCCTGCATGTCGCACTGCCCTTCCTGAAAACTTCGCATCAGCCTCACCATTATTTTTTTGTGTTTTCGAATTCCTGTAAAACTGGAGGGATTTTCTTTTCCCCTCAGGATGTCCCATTTTCTTCTCTCTGTCAACTTATATATCTCCATAAGTCTTTGTATGGCTTTCTGGTACTTTGTTCTTGAAGCTTCTCAGAAATAAAGCAGAGGCTTAGCGTGCAAGGCAGATTTGGATAAGAGAGTTTGGACAGTCCTATCACAGCCTTACTGCAGTACATCCCAAAAAGCACCCAAAAAGGAGCTTTGCAAGCCTAAAGGGGCTGCAAAGCCTCAGCCTGGCTGCCCGCGTCCCCTGTGAGAGTGGTGAGTCCCCGGTGCCCGTGGGGCGGTGCAGCCCCAGAGCAGGGCCTCCGCCTCGCAAACCAGCCTAACCTCAGAGAAGTCACCAGAACAGTGCTTGTTTTCATGGCTGAGTTTTACCACCAGTTAGAAAGAGGTAGTGAAAGCCATTGGAGCAGAGTCTAGTGACTGACAGAGAAAGAGCCACAGAGACCATATCATAGGTTGGTGTTATTTTAAGTCAAAGCACAAGTGATACTGGTATTCCTAGGGTAGGAACGAGAGGTCTCACATTGCAAGAATATTGCATTGCAACACTTTTTTTTTTTACCCCCAAATCTCACAACCCGTGCCAATTGCTCTTTCTCCTCATCAACACCTGGCAGGTGCCAGGCAGGAGGAGTGTGTTCTCTCCAAGAATTTACAAGACTTGACTTTACAAGACTTACAGAAACCATTTTGCCTTTGGGTCAATAGCAATTACAGGCACCCTGTTGCTCTGAATTCTGCTGCTAAATCAGAGATGATACTATTAGTGTGAGACAAAGGAGGGAACGACAAAGAAATGCCGTACGGCAGGAAGGGCTGCTGAAAGCTGTCTGCAATGGGTGCAGGTGCTCTATCAGCCTACCCCTCATTGGCCATCAGGCTCTTTTGCACAGCTCTGGTGGGGTAATGGAGCATTAAAGTGTGAGCAAATTACAATGGGCTTTTATTTTTCTCTTAAAATGCATAAAGCAGGGCTAATTGATTAATAGATCCCAGTGGTAATTTACAGTGGGCTTCTTGGCACAGAGCTCTGTCATCCACTGCCAGGCATCACTTGCTGACTTCTAAGCGGGGAGCTGCAGTGGCTGCTGCAACGTCCCATCCAGCAGCTGCAGAGCAAGGAACAGAAACATAAGAAACATTGCAGGACGGTGACTGTGGTGAGGCTGGAGTTGCTGTGGATGTAGGTTTGCATCTGTGCCTTCCTCTTGGGCAGCCCTAATGCTGATAGTGTAATTTGGGGAAGTGTTGCACCCCTGGTTAACAACAGCACTTCAAAGCCCTGCACTGAAAAGAGGTCAGCCAAGAAAACTGAGCATTGCCGAGCTGCCAGCTGGCAACCAACCCTGCGTCCTTACTGACAGGGAGGCTGAAGGTGCCTGCTTGTGCAAAGCGTCTCAGAGATGCTCATGGGGGATGCAGGAGTGTGCTGGTGGGAACAACTGGGCTTCACTCAGGCAGGCTGCATTGCAATATAAAGGGACAATGGTCCACACACAGCTACTTCCCTTAATTAATTTAGTTATATCAAAACAGGAAAAACACAGTGATTGCATTTAGATTTCCAATGAGATCGTGTTCTGCTATTAGCCATACACCAGTGGGCACTAAAGCAGATTTACAGAAGTTTTGTGTTCCTGACTCAGCTGTTGGTCCTCGATGGATGGGTTTGCAGGAATGTGCAAGTAGTAGCTGAGATGCAATGTCAGCTAATTAAATGTTTGTGTGAAAAATGATAGCAATTTCCTGAAAATCCCTGTGCCATTGTTGGTGAAGCAACAGGGGGAAGGCATTAAATTCATCATGAAGTAAATGTTTGTGAAATGTTCTTTCTGTGGAAATACTTCTCTATGGAAATTCATCCACATTTCATAAATATAGAATCACCTATTAATAGGAGCCAGAAGGGTATGATTGGTAGATTCATTTTATAGTGGAAAAACCAAGGCATGGAGGAATTTATGATCTGCCAACATCTGGAGAGGTTCAGTCCCCATCATCTCCTCACTGTCCTCTCCAACCCTCATTTCCCTTGAAATGTTGTAAACCTGGACTAGTGGCTTTTCTTTTTATTTTGAACTATGAAGACATGAAACTAAATCTGTTCTCATTTACAAAATGAAAAACCCACAGACACATATGCACACATATATTATTCATATATATTTTTGTCTGTCTGTAAGATCCATCTGCAGTTGATGAACTGACAAGGGGTAATTTGCACAGTTGCAATGGGAAATAGCTTCCCAAATAAAAATCTGGCTCCGGGAATTAAAGATAATGTAGGTGACATTCACCTGTGCATTCTTTGCTACCCTAGAGTAAATCAGGCTGAAGCTGGTGAAGTTGCTGGTGAAGTCTTTCCAGGACTACAGTAATATGTCTGAGTGCACACTGAGCTTCTACGTCTAAAACTGGTCTCTTCCAGCCTGGAATTGTCCCAGTGCAAACTACCGAGATCACCAGAGTGTTAGTCACAAATCCCAGGGCTGCGGGTTCTTCGGAAATGGACATCTCACATTTACACCACGTGGATTTTTGCTTCAGTACGTGTGTGTTTGTCTGTATATATATGAAACTGTATAAGGGTCTGTCTGCTCTCAGCAAGGTCAGAGCAGATGAGCTGTGTTTCTCAGTTCAAAAAATTTTTGGCAAGCCTGGGCTTGCAAATGCTAGAAAGAGGGCACGGGCATGCTCCTTAGCAAGCATCCAGAGGAAACAGCACCTAGACTGATTCCAGTTAGTCATAACAGGGAGTTATTTAATTAATAATGAGATGATCAATATTGCTAAAAAATGCTGAATGTTAGATCCTCTACCTCTCCAATACTAAAAGCACAAGTTATAGATGTATATATATCTCTACAAATAGCTCATGAAATTATGTGACCTATGCAATTATGGCAAGCGGGTGAAAGCCTTAAGTAGTTTTGGCCTTAAACTCTGTACAAGTCTGCAGTAGTCAGGAATGCCATGATAAGAAGTTCATCAGAGGTTATTCCCAAATCCGAAGGAAAGAAAAGGCTGCTTCTGAAGTCTCCATTTTTTGGAATGAGACAAAATTGCCAGCTGAGTTCATGCCCTTGTGCATGCACAGGACCAGCGTGATGGTCCTTGGGCTCTCCAGGACCAAAGATACTCGGTGCACGCGTGACAGGCACAGCCATGAGCAGAGCCCAGGAGAGGACATCACCCAGCTGACACTTGTCACAGAGTCACTCAGCTGGGACTGTTCATCAGTGCCGGCTGGCAGCTGCTTGCAGAACATTTAACTGGTGAGGGAGGGTTAGAGATAGCTGCAGAGACTTCAGATAGGGGCTGCAGAGAAATAAAGCGAGTTCTGCTAGCTGTAGCACTCTGACAGAGAAGTGTGAAATCACCTTGCCTAATTTTACAAGCATTTAAATTGGTCGAGTGTAAGAATGGATTGAAAACTGTTTGTTGCTGTCTTTACCTCTAAGGATAATTTTCTTATTTAATTTATCCTTAAGATAAGGTCAGGCTTTTGACCTGTTTGTGCCTGTCCCCACAGCCTCCAGCCAGACCTAATGCTGTATGCCCTGCAGAGGAATCTCACTGTAAGGGGTGGTTGGTACTAGCAGGATCCTCAAAAACCCTATCTGAAGGGCTTTTCCTGCCTGGGTAGCAACGCTTTGCTCTGTCATGCCAGTTTCAGCCCTTGGTTTCACTGCCCAGTATCTATGCTCCTGTTATAACCATCTCACATGTGGGGAAACTGAGGCAGCAAGTGGTGAGGAGAGTTGCCCAGGTAGATCCACATCTCCTTGGACCTGGCTGGCAGCAGCCCATACAGCCACACGTCCTGCAGCCCGCAGGTTCCTCCTGGCAGGCAGACACGGTCTCTATAGGTCCTGCTGTTTCAACTCAAGGCTCTTTCCATTTTGCACCGCAGGTGGAAATCGTGGAGGTATCAGTGAGGCTGCAGCTCCCCTGAGCCCCGTTTCACAGCCCCTTTGGCTCAGTGGGGAAAAGCTGCATCACACACACAAAATTAGCTTGGTCCTTTCCCTTGGGGCTGCCCCCTCTGGATGCTCATCCTATGGTAAAAGAGGTCAGGAAGATGAGAGTGAATTATTGCCTAAGAGCTTCTTTAGGACAAAATAGCCTGAATGGCTTCCTGCTAAGACTCCTCCTTGATCAGCAGGTTCCTTTCAAGCAGCCTGATCTACAGCGTCCGTGCATCGCAGCAGACATGAAACCAGTGTGGGCTCCTTGGTACTTCGACCCAATTGTGGCTTTGTTTTTCCTCATTCTCACAGTATTTTTAAGCTGATATAATGCTATTGAGTTCAGTAGGATTACTTCTGATTTACACTGCTACAAGTGCAAAGCCAGTTAGGCAATGTGATTGAACTTACCCATTGATCAGTCCTGAAACTCATAGCAATTTCAGCCTCTGCTGGCTTGTGTTTCAGGTGTTTCAAATGTTTCAGATAAAAGAATTAACTTGAGAAATAAAACTAGAAAATGGTTATAAGCTGTCTCAGCAGAGTGAGGACAGGAAATGTCTCTACACAATTTTTTTCCATAACTTGCCTTCTCAGAAACACAGCTGATGTCACCAAATAAATGGTTTAAACACACATGTATAAAACTTGCTGACATCAATGAATGTAAGTACAGCTTTGAAAGGGCAAAGTACAGCCACATCAGAGAGGGGTAGATCTTGAGAGATGCCATGAAAATCCTGAGACAGCTCAGGGCTGATAGGGCTCCTGGCAACATCAGGCTGTTTGCATGCAGGCACAGCACTTTGCTTGCCTAGCAGAAGTTGCAGGGCTGCAGCTTCCAAAGTCTGCTTGAGCAGTAGGGGATTTTCTGCTTTATAGGGTAAAACCCCGAAATGGCACCAAGTTTCTGTAAAAATACTCTCCCTTCCTGCATATGCATCTGGGCTGCACAGGGCTGTGCAAACTCCATTCTAAATAATTACAGAATAAAGGAGGAATAGTCAGTGCCATGCACTGAATGCTTAGGCAGATAAGAGGAGGAAAGGCTTAGGAAAAGCAGATGAGAAAGTGAAATGTGGCTGGAAGTAAGGTGAAATGGGAAATGAAGTGGTGAGTTGCAGGGTCAGGGATGCAAAACTTGGATGCAGGAGTTGGGATGCAAAGCTGGGATGGTGCTGGGGTACAGGAGCTGGGATACAGGGCCAGGATGTAGTGGTGGGATGCAGGAGCTGGGATGCAGGAGGTGGGAAGCAGAAGGTGGGATGCAGGGCCAGGATGTGGTGCTGGGATGTAGGAGGTGGGATGCCAGGCTGGGATGCAGGAGCTGAGATGCAGGGCTGGGACATGGTGCCAGGATGCAGGAGCTAGGATACAAAGCTGGAATGCGGTGCTGGGATGCAGGGCTGGGATGCGGTGCCAGGATGCGGTGCCGGGATGCAGGGCCGGGACGCCCTGCCGGGACGCGGCGCCGCCGCCGTCACCGGGAGCC
>VXAL01010492.1:142434-154118 GCA_013399475.1 Chauna torquata | reverse complement strand
CGAGCCCGCTGCTCTGCGGCCGCGGCTGTGCAGGGGCCGCGCACGCCGAGGTAGAGCTGGCTGGGCTTCTCCAGCCGGCAGCGTCCGGGCCGAGCGACATCACCTCAGGTCCCGGCGGCATCCGCATCTTCACGGAGGGAACGGGGCAGCGTTGCGAGAGCACCCCAAGTGCCCGTTTAAGATTCGAGTCCCAGTTAAACGTGCGAAAGTGCTCCTAAAACGCACCAAAGCTCTCTGTCTGTAGCTGCACCATACAAATAATTCAGTTAAATTAAGCTTATCCGTACCTAATTTCTGTTTGCAAGAAGGAGAATTACAAGTTTTTGGAGTGATAACTGCATTCTAGCAACACTTTAGACTGTTAAGAGCTTACCAAGAGAGCTACAGTGCTATGAAATCCCTGTGCAGGTCAGATGTTACCAGCTGAGGAGCAGGAACCGGCTCTCACACACATGCTCTGCTAGCTGCTGCTGCTTGTGGCTGTGGAGTTGCTGTTGTGCAGTTTGTCCATACCCCGGTTGTAGCAAGTGAGGTGCCAAATGCTGACAGTACATCTTACAGTACAAAGAAGTCAGGAATGGTCATCTAACGTGTTGTTTCCTTCAGGGAACACCTCCGAAGACTATTTAAGAATCCTACAGAATGTCCCGACCAAGGGAGCTGCTGCGTACATGAGAGGTCAGTGGGGAGCCCTGTCTGATCACATAACCATTTTCTTTAACTTTAGAACAAAAAGTAGATACCTTCCCCGCACAAACACACGAATATCTATCTCTATTATTTCCTTTAAATATTGCAGAAGGCCATTTTTCACTGCATCTCCCTGTCTCTGCTTTCCCAAAGGACTGCATAGTCCTTGCCTTGTGACTTTTCAGCACCCTGCTTCCATGTGTGAGCTCTCATCCACTGGGCCAGGGCCCTCTGGGAGTTTCCAGTGGGAAAACCACAGATCAGGTGTCTCCATTTACCAGGAAATACCTTGCTGCACATCCCATAAAACTGAATTTAGGTCAATGGAATTTATTGGCTCATTTTACAATTTCCTTGCTTGTCTTTCCAGTGTCAAATCCAGTGAACAGTTCAAAACTGAGCTTGGTTGGGAAAGGTATATGTGAAGACATCCAGTGCAAGGGAGAAGAGCTGGTGATACGTGAACAAGGCCTCTACTTGATCTACTGCCACCTGAACTTTCATTTTGCCAACTGTTCCAACAGCCCCACAGACCTCAAGATAGAGTTCCTTGTGAACGACAAAGTCAACCGGCAAACATTATCCACATGGTGCGCATCAGACACGTGCCAAGAAAAGACTTTTAAGACCTTGTTCCAGCTCCATTTGACATACCTGAACGTGGAAGACCGGATATCAGTAACACTTAATCATCCTAAATTCTTGAATGAAATTTCTCTTCCCAATGATAATGTCCTTGGGGTCTTGAGGTACAGCGACGAAATGTGAGAAGCTCTCTGACTTCCCACCACTGCCAGGACTTTCTCTTTCTCTGAATGACAGCAGCCTGCTTTTACTAGGCTACACCTTGTTTTACATTTCCCATCTTACCTCATTGCTAGGGTAAACAAGGAACTTTGTGTCCCAGAATGAAATCTAAAACTGCAAGACCCATACCTCACAGATGTAGGGTTGCTCTGGTTTGACTTAGGGTGGGATTGTTGTTGGACTATCTAGCATATAACCCACAGAAGTGCCGATGGTTCCTCCAAACAATGCTGTGTAAATACAGACAAAAATGCAACTAGATTATGGGAAGAGTACGCAATATCAAGACTTTTTGGCTAATGCACCATTGGCAAGGTGCCTGTGCTCAGGAGGTGGGGAAATCCTTTTATCTGAATTTTATGGAATAGTATTTTGACATAGTCATTCCAAAAAAAAACCCCTAACAATCAAAGTTTGTGATTAAGGCTTTCTTTTCAACTGGAGCATGCAACTGCAACTCTGAAGCAGGTTTATGGATAGATCATACAAAGGAAAGATGAGGAAACTAATGACTCCCAGGCTGGTAGCTAAAACTATGGGGCAGGATATAGGAGATTTGGGACTCAGCAGACATTTCTATGCTGCATTCTGCTATGGACTTTTTGCAGTTTAGTTCCATGTGTCTTCCTTTTCACTGTTTATCCATCTTTTCTATTTAATATTAAGCTTTTTGAGGCAGAGACGTTGTATTTGCACAATGCTTAGCCTGTGTTTTCACCTGGGGCTTCTAGACCTTTCCATAATGAATATTAAAATAATAATCTTCTTGTGCCACATAACAAAGAAGTTAGTTATGATACATTTTCCTCAAATCCTACCCTGCTTGTTTGGCAGTTCCCTGAGTGACACAATAGCGTGCTGGTGTGTAAATACACTCTAACACCTGCACTCTTGGAAAATCCCAAACTTAGATCTGAGGTTCAGACTTTCGAAGATGATTTCAGACAGTACAGAGGACGTATTTTATTTGAACTTCTTTGAGTTACAAGTTTAGATAATGAAGGATAAAAGTGCTCTTATTCTGTGAATTTCAATAACACAGACTTTTACTTGAAATGTAATTCTTACCGTGAAGGAAGAAAAGGGATCAAAAAGTTACAAAGTGCTCACACTTTCCTCTTTTCTCTTCATTACTGAGGTTCTGCTAAGGCCTGTTTTTGTTGGCATTCAGTTTTTTCCCTCAGGTGGCCAAACATTCTTCCTTTTACATGACTAAAGCTGGATGAACTGTTCACATCAAAGCTTTTAGTTATGGATTTAGCTAAAAAAATTGGTTTCTGGCTTCAGAAATCCAGGAAGTCTTTTATTATTCAGGCTTATCTGATGAACGGTTTGTGTGAGCGCACTCAAAATACTCCTCATGGAAGTAATTTCCTACTTGTGTTATTTCACTGGAAACTCATGGTACATACCTGAGGTTTCAATCTATTGACCAGGTGATTTCTAAATACACAAAAACCTTTTAAAAGGTCATGAACAGTCAAGCTGATTCACTGCTAGGGGTACCTACTTTCTGTTTTGATAAACATTGATGAAAGCAAAAATTCCTTCTGTTATTAATTGTTGGGGAAATAAAAAAGAAAAAAGAAAACTAAATTCATGTTTTCTTTTTTTCCTTCCCCCTTAAAGAAAACTTTTTATAAGAATCCCCTTGTCTTACCTATGACGTTGTAACCTCCACTGGGATCACCTTACTCCTCTGGCCCCTGTAAATCTTTTCTGTCTTAGAACAGGGTTTTTAACCTCTATCTGCCTCCACCTCGATACACACCACTAATACCCAGAGAAGTTTAAGCAAGTCTGGCAGGCAGGAGTCACAGCTCCTGAATATTGAAAAGGCAGCTAATGATTGAAAATGTGCATTTACTCCCTCCACTGCTGCCTTTCCCTGAAGGCTTTGAATTGGAAGAGAAAGCCCATTCTTTAAAAAAAATAAAGAAGCTCTCTGCATAGGATGATTTTATTCTATTATTTTGCCAGAAGGAGAAAACCCTGACAAAGCAGTGCTAAGCTTCTCAGCCCCAGGCTTTTTAAAACAACATGATAAAGCAATCTGGCCTCTACTCCATTGTCCCTGAGAAATAAGAATAAATTAGAGCCATAAAGAGGGCTCATTAATAGTGTGCAATTTTGCCATCAGTTATAAAAATGTTAAATAGCTTTCACTGAAACAAGGCCCTGAGCCAAGCAGCAGCCTCCTTACTTTCTGGCAGACTCCAAGTCACTTCACTCTTTCGTCATTTTTCCTTCTCTTATTTCGTAGTTCTTTGAGGTGTTTATTTTTGACAACAATCCTCTACCAGAAAAAAAAAAAAAAAAAATCCGGTCTGATTCTTTGCACAATGCTATGCCTTTTCAGCAACTGCAGCAGCAATATTTCGGGGAAGAACCCGTTCCCGCGGTATCAGCTTTCCTGCTGGCAGCTGAGCAGCTTTGCTGCAGTGTCCTCACCCAGCCCTGCCTTTCCTTGAGCTCTGGAGCTCCCAAGCACCAGCAGAGCCTGTGCTGGTGCCCCACCACAGCCCTCAGTCCATGACAAAAGGCGACTGCAGAAGGTGCTGAAGTGACGGAGAAATTTTGAAAATTCCTCCCCTGGTCCTCAGATGTGGCAAATGTGTGGCTTTCTGTGCGTATGCTCTGTTGCTAACCTGACCAGAAACAGGAAGCAGCAGAAATCTCGCAAGGAAGTCTGCTCTGTTGAGGTTTCTTGGCCCTTCTCAGACACTGAAGAAATTGCTCTCTTAAACTGTGTTCTGCTTGGGGAAGAAGCATCTATAGGAATTGATACATGCCATTATTTGTAAACCTGGTTCATAGAAAAGGTGTGTATTACTGGCTTACTTCTGGCTCTTGTTAATTGCTAAAGTGATTTTAATAGGGAACTTAAATAGAAGTCAAGTCAATGCAATACACTTCCATCCAAGCTCACCCGGGGGCAGCAAATCAAAATCAAATCAAGTTTAATATCAGAGATTATAGAGTTGGACCTGAACTTCCCCAAAGCTGCGGAGGACTTGAATCCAGGCTTGCAATTACACTTCACAAGGCTCAATAACACCTCCCGTGAAATTGGCCTGAACCCAAACTCCTCAGAGCTCAGATCCAAAAATGAGGTCACGGCTTATCTGACACACATTCACTAGTTAGGCTGAACAAGTGCTTACGGAGGGACTTGGAGTTTTGCATTCGCTTCACTTCTTGTTTCATCTCATTTTATGTTCTTACGCACTTCCCAGGGGGAGGAAATTGCAGTTGCTTAGAGAGAAATTCTTTACTGTGCTGTGGGCCAAACCAGGGGCTGTGTACTACCCAAAAGTGAACAGTCCCGTTTTAAAGATCTCACCTGGATCAGTGCTGCGCTGACCTTCTGCCAAGTAACTGCCTGACTCTTATGCACCCGAATTTATTTGGAGAGCAAACAGCACTCTGCAAAAGCCTCAGCCACTAGCTCATGCTCTTAAATTAATATGTTCTTTTTCAAAATGTTATTCTTAATAATTCAATATTAGATACAAAAAGTACAAGCAGATCTATTTCTTTTCAAGCACACTATCCTGCAGTTAAAGTAAGAAAGGGACTAACTAGCACAAATAACCAACGAAAAAGCAGAATAAATAAGAATCCTTTGCTTTCAGGGACCTCTAACTGGGCATAGCTGACAGGTCTTTCCAAACTGGAAGTGATGCAATGTGTGTTCAGTGTGAAGAAGAGCAAGGGAAAGCCTCAAAACAAAGGCAGCTTCTGTAGGAGGAACATCTGTAAAGAGGCAAATTCCAACAAGCAGCACTAGTGAAGGCAGGAGTTGCACTGAGTAACCTCAAAACCTCTTCCAGCTTTTTATGTCTGTAATAGGCTCAACTGCAAGAAAACATGATGAACTTCACAACATACAGAATCTTGAAAAAACATTTTGGATGAATCTGTTCTGCAACAGTGTCCCCACCCAGGAGAGCTCAGGTTTAAAAACCCCCAGTTTCTGTTTTCAAAACTGGTCCCAGGAGCTTGAAGATTTGGGGTGGAAGAGGATAGAGACCAAAGGAGGATGGCACAGCACATTCTGAAATTCAGATGCCTTCAAGGAGGGTGAAGGTCCAGAGATCCCAGCACATAGGCTCTGCTGTGAGACCTTTGCATCAGAGCAAGAGCCTTCAGCCCCTCCACACTCATCATCACCTCTGGGCTGCAAAGGGCTACTTGTAGGCAGCAACCACCCTCCTCTGTTGCAAGACAAGGGTGTTGTACACCATGAGTAAGTTCATCAGTTTTTACTGAGATGCCATATCCTGCAGGTATTAGCACACCATTTCCCTTCAGCCATGTCCACAGCATCTAAATTTAGGATCCTTTTTTCCCTATATAGCCAGCTTGAAGCAAGAACCTCCAGGAGGTGAGTCAGAGCACCCGAATTAGCTGCCTATGTTAGACACTGTCAACGGGTGACTGAGTCTTTACTCAGTCCACCAAGCCCTGGCTCTCAACAGCTCCGTTCAAGACAAGATAATTAAAAGATTATTTAATCTGTGGCCTGATAATTTGTGAACACTTTCTACAGCTTCCTACAGAGTGCTGCCTGTGCTGTGTGGCTGTGTGAGACTCCTGCAAAGCCCACAGCTCTCCCGCAGAGTTTGTGTGCAAGGGAAAGCACCGATGCCACCTAAGTTGTTAGGTGTATGGACGCTGAAAAGAGTAAGTCTTTCCCACTTACATCATTTCACTCCCACTAGAGCATATTGCTTGGACCTGTCCAGAACTGGTAGGGGGAGAGCAACACTTTGAAATTAGGCACCAAGTCAGTACTTAAGTTTTGAAGGGAATGTTTGTTCACCTAAAACTGTTTATTAAATATTTTAGATTTTTTTCACCCCTTTCACATCTTTATGTATTTCCTTGTTTTTCTGTTGTTCTACTTCTTCCCCTCTTTGCTTCTTTTTTTTTTTTTTCATTCTCATAAAAATGGATGGGAAAAAGAACAATTAAAATACAGAGGAAAAAGGAAGGAAACCGAAGAAACATGAAGAATTGGGAAAAAATCCTGTTTGAACAGTTAAATGAGCTCTACTGACGCTCTAACTCCAAGGATGTGAGTGTAGGTTGGCACACACAACTGTCTAAAAATAGGTATTTCTAAAGCTTATGCTTAAGAGGAAGAATAAATTTAATGCTTATAAATGAGAATATGCATTTTTTTAATACTTTATATGAATGTAATTCCAGGGGCTTCAATGAGTTCCTCAAGCTTGACAGTGGTAGAAGAGCAGAACTTCTGCCTTTGGCAAGCAGATTGTGTGCAGAATATCAGAGCCTTTATATTTAAAGGGTATTTTTTCATGTATAAACCTGACTGTGTTGTGAGACAGTGCATCAGAGGTTTTAGCAATAGACACATGAAATGTCAAAATAATTGTATCATGTAAAATGACGTAGGTTTTTTGTTGTTTTGTTAATTATTCCAGTTAAATATTGAGTTGGGGGTTGGGAGGAAGTGTTTTCCTGAATAAACACATCTGATTCATAACACAATGGAGAGAGTCATTAATCAAACACATCTGAGTGAAAAATGACTGAAAATAGCACAGTGTTCTGGGTGTTACAGTGGATGAGAGGCGGATCTGGCCCATGAAAATGTAACAGAAGCACTGATCCTGCAGTGAATTTCACAGATACAGAGAAACTTGCAGAAAGTTAGTAGGGTCCTTCAATGTTTTGCAGGTTTTTGTTTTTCTCTGATGACAACAAAACATCTGTATGATGATTTAATGACTTCAACATTTTAGTTGAATGCTAATTAAAGGTTTGGAATTTGGTCCTGGAAAGCGCTCAGTACTTGTGCTCAGGCTCAGAGGAACACTGCAGGGTAGACTTCCCTTCAAGCACGTACTTAATTGCAACCAAGAGGCTGTAAAAGCACATGGCCACATAAATACTTCAGTGTTCTCAAACAAGAAGAGACACAGTGCATGCTTCAGGTGCTTTCATATGAGAAGCCTAAGCAGTTTTGGATCATGGTATTACAGGAACAATTCAGTAATGTGCATTTGTCTGGTGCCAATATTTTTAAAGAGTCAGAGCTTTTCCTTAGACTTTGATCCCTCATTACTATACAGATTTTTTTTATTTTTTATTTTTTTTGAGCTCCAAGTAATTTCAATTCAACTTTAAGGTTGTAAAACTCAATGAGCAACAAGAACTTCAGTGAGCATTTTGTTTAGGTATTACATAAAGTCACTCAAAGGATAACAGGAACTGAAGAGTCAAAGATCAAAAAAATTCTTAAGGTGTTTTTTTATAATTAAAATTAAACTAATAATGAAAACTATAGCAACTATAAATTTGCATAAGAAAACAAAATAGGAATGAATCATCCTGCAGGTGCTGTTATTTCAAATCCTGTGCAGATAAAACAAGGGCGCTCACTAGTAAAAGATACAGAAATTAGAAAATAGCTTTGTAAGTAATCTACTCCACAAAGGACATGCCATGTACAATTCAAAAGGTAATTTTTTTTTTCTTTTATTGCAGTCTGAGATTTACCACTGGCAGGACTGCAATGAAACCAAAATATGATTTATTATAGCAGATTCACCAGGATGTTATTAATTGTCAAGGATAGACTTCACTAGCAGCAACTATTCAAGACTGCCAGCTGAAGTCCGACCCATTTAACAGGTGAAGGGCAAGACTGCATCTGTGTGCGCCCTGGCACCATCCTGTCCCCACCATGCCTGTGGATTGCCCGCAGCTCTCACACCAGATTTTCCATTTACCACTCTTAGCATGCTGTATGTATATAAACGTCTCATTGCTTTTAAAGATCACCTGAAATCTTATAACTCACAACTATCTAATTCTTCAGAGATATAGGGAAAAAAATAAACAGTCTTTTTGATCATTTTTAGATTATGCCCTTGTATCAGAGTGACACACTGTTATTTGTCTTTCATTATTATGTTCCCAAAGTACATGTGACTCAAATGTCCCTCAGTTGAAGTGTCATAGCTGATTTTAGGGGATTTACATTTACATCTATCTCACATGTTCTCTCTCCTATTGCTATCTAAGCCATCCACAAAAACAAGGGAAAGTGAGTAAACACGGACGAAACATTCATAGCTGAAGTGTACACGGTGGAAGCTAAAGCGTGAAAAACAGAGGAGTTAAACACGGAAGGAAGAAAAGCTAAGTCATACAGCCCCCTACTTAACTTGTGAGACAGTTTAGCTAATCTAGCTTTACACGTTGTGTTTCTGTAGAAATGATCTGATTTTACCACACAACCCAAATCCTGTCAAATGGACACAATGAATACATTGAACAACGGTAAGCACAACACATAATCCAGGAAATAGTATTCAGATCTGCTCCTGTTCATTAGCAAAATTCTAGATTCTAATAGCACAAAAGTTTTTCCCTTAATTGTTTTCAGAAGTTAACAGGCTCAAGTTGATTTATCCTTCAGAATTTTAAAATATTCTGAGCCTGCTCAGACTGAATATGCATCACTGCTTGATGGGGACCTGTATTATGGAATACATAAACTCATATCATTCACTTTTCTTTTTTTTCCTGAAAGAACAAGCACCAAAGGGGAAAAAACCAACCTGTTTCTCAATTCTGCACTAGCAGTTGCCTACCAGAAACTCAAAACGAGCAGATGAAGTTAAAGGCAACTGGCAATATCTCATAAAAGAAGATTAAATTGATCATTTCCGTTCTGTTTTCCTTTCCTTTCCTTTCCTTTCCTTTCCTTTCCTTTCCTTTCCTTTCCTTTCCTTTCCTTTCCTTTCCTTTCCTTTCCTTTCCTTTCCTTTCCTTTCCTTTCCCTTCCCTTTTTTCTTTACTTTTCTTTTTTTTTTTTCCCAAAGCTTGCAGGGCTAGTCCCACAAGGAAAAACAGTGTCCCAGAAAGTGCAAGCCATTAATTTTTCAACAAAACCATACTTTTTCTCTTTTTCTGGAAAGTACCAGTTTCACTGAAATGCTTATCAGCAGAAGTTGCTAAGACTAGGCTGGAATTTCTGGTCAAAACCACAGAAAGACCAAGACACAAGCACAAAATATGCAGGTGGCCTGGCTGTCTCTGGTGGCAGGAGGCTGTGGTGGCAAAGCCTTGAGCCAGGTCCCCTCTGCTGGAGGAGAGCCTCAGGAATCAGCCCCAATCCCATCGCTACGTTCCCCTTTACGACCAACAAAGCAGCCCTGCTGCTCAAATTTCTATTGCTCACTACAAGAAGTTCAACTTCTGTGATTTTGGTGTACACCTCTTCTTGGTTGCAGAGGAGATGCTGCCTTCCGAATAGGGGATTAATTTTGGGAAGTGGAAAAGCTCTGGCTATGGGAGTCACTGCTGGGGACAGAAGTACTGCAGTGGCCCAGTGCAACTCCTCTGCTGGAAGGGTTGGTGGTGCTGATTTCACCCAAGGGAACCTGAATGCCTCATCCCTGTATCAGAGGTCTAGCAAATAGGCTTCCATTATTTGGTCTGCAGTTTTGGGGAGGATGGGAGAAACTTTGAGGTGAGTCCCGGATTGCTGCAAATACTTGCAAAACTTAGGAGTGATCTTAAAGCCAGATTCAGCAGTTACAGCCTGTAGTCGCTGGGCTCATCTGGAAAATCCAGTGAAACTCCCCAGTGGCGGCAGCTCCCATCCCCTCCGGATTTTGCAAATCATTCTCTTGGAAGAGTGCATGGAACATCAATCACTGAGCAGCACTGGGACTACTCACCCTCACCCACATTCCCACGAATGTTCCAGCTATGCCTCACTCTCCTCCTGACATCAGGATCTGATTCCTCTCTTAAAAACAAAGAAGTTTATGGAAAACGTGCCAGGACACATTATCTTCTCTATTTTCTTTCCCCACAGAGGAAGGTGGAAAGCGCAAGCTATTGACTGGCCCTTCCTCTTTCCTTTTCCTCAACTGCAGCTCTCTCTTGTGCCAGTTTGCTTATGCCAGCTACGGTCTCTGTTACCTTCCCGTCTGGCACTCTCGGGCAGCATCATGAAACTGAGAAGTGCCATGTCTCAAAAATGGAGGCAGACAGAAACTCGTTAGCAGACAGGCACTGGGACACCAATGCCTGCTTCCTCTTCTTAGTGAAAAACTTCAATAGGAGTTGAAGAAAGAAGAAAATAGTTTTGCGAGTTGAACGCAATGTTCTTTTGACTTGCCAGAGCTTGGGATGAATTTTGGCTGGGGGTTTTCCAAGGAGTCCAAAAATAGTTGGAGTAGAACATACAGCTTGCTTAGAAATTCACTGACATTTGACTCCAGCTTTTTTAGGTCTCATATTTCTGTGGATTCCCAGTGCTGTCACTGACTCAGTATGGCTGTGCCAACACCGACCTCAGGGCAGAGTTGGTCTTTGGCATGATGTTGACTGGTGGTCACAGTGTTGGATGCTGCTGGTACAACACCCGTGGGGGTCAGTGTATGACAAGTCCCACCCCTCCCACACCGTGCAAGGCTGGGGCCATCCCAGGAAGGATGCTGGAACCAATGATATTGCTATGGGGCAGGCAGTGAGGCTAGCCAGGCTCATCTGCAGGCAGGTGTGTTCCTGGCCCATGTTGAGGCTTACATTTCCTTAACATCTCTTGCCAAATCTCACAGTGTATCCCAACAGTTGTTTCTGGTCTCAGACCATGCTTTGACAGCATGGGACAGCGAAAGAAGAGCAAGGCTGGAGTCAGGATCCTGTTGAAAACCACATTCGGCATTCTCTGCAAGCTCTGGCAAGTCAAGGGCAACTGTTTGAGGCCATCTCCATTTTCACAAGCACTGTTTGAGGTGCATCCTTGCCCTCACTGTCCTTCGAAAGCACCTGTACAAAATGAGTAACCATCTATGAAAACATTGGCTCATATCCCATCTGAGGCTTACTCTTCCTGATCCACAATGAAATGTGCCTAACATTACATTAGCTCTGCATCATGAGATGGATGGTCCAAAATTACAGTGATGACCCCAACAGAGAAACTTATGGTGATAACAAATGTATTGCTAACCTGATCTCCTTCTATGACAAGGTGATCCACTCAGTGGATGAGGGGAAGGCTGGGGATGTGGTCTACCTAGACTTCAATGAGGCTTTTGACGCTGTTTCCCACAGCATGCTACTGGAGAAGCTGGCTGCTCATGGCTTGGATGGGTGTACTCTTCATTGGGTTAAAAACTGGTTGGGTGGCC
>VXAL01010492.1:87440-141929 GCA_013399475.1 Chauna torquata | reverse complement strand
TTAGGTTGGATATTATCAAAAATTTCTTCACTGAAAGGGTTGTGAAGCATTGGAACAGGCTGCCCAGAGAAGTGGTTGAGTAACCAGCCCTGGAGGTCTTCAAAAGACGTGTAGATGTGGTGCTTAAGGACGTGGTTTAGTGGTAGAATTGGCAGTGCTAGGTTAATGGTTGGACTAGATCATCTTTTTCCAACCTAAATGATTCTATGATTTGTAGAAGACAAAGAAGGGTTTAAAAGGCAAATTTTCCCTATCAGATGTGCATGAACCACCCCCCAGGGATACAGCCCCTGTGACTGAAGTGGTACAGGCAAATCCCACAGTACCATTGATCAGGATCCAACTACTCTCTATGAAATAATGCAGCATGACAGCTTAGGTAGACTGCAGATAGCTGGGAGACATTTCAACCATACATCACACATAGGATTATGCGTTTCATTCACAAGTAAAGAGATGTCTTCCGAGGAACACATCACAAGGAAAAGTTTTGTAAACTTTAATTCTGCTAAAGTTTACTATTCTTATTAAGCTGAATTTTAAATTGCAGTGCATTCCTCTGTTCAAAGTGTTGCTATTTAATTGTAATTTCTGATATTTGCAATATTTCAGTTTTCTTGAAGTAATTTAATCTTGACATGTGGGGTATCAGAAATTAAGACTCAGTATAATAAGTTAGAAGGAATGGGCAAAAAAAAAAAATCTAACCTTATGGTTAGAGTAGCTGGAAAAGAATTATCTGTATAGTATTATGGAAGGTCTTTCAAATTCTCTTCTAATTAGTTTCTAGAAAATTAAGAAAAATTAATTAAAGGTCTTAAGCAATCATAAGCACCAAAAAGACTCCCATCAGCTTAACCTGGAACTGCTGAATGCCCTAAATCTTGCAAACATTTATGCATTTATTCATATGCTTCATTACAAGCATTACTCTCATTACCCTCCTTGCCCTCTATTTTCCTTTTTTATCACTGAAAAGGAAAAGCGCTCCTCCCTTCACTGTCACCAGCTGACAAGAACATTATGCAAGTCAAGAACCATTTTGATTTTCGCACGTTCCCACACCAAGCCCGCAGCCTCCCTGGGTCAGTGCCCCAGCAGTAGAGCTGTCCCCGTGCGGTGCGAAGCCACCTCAATCCAAGTTGCAATCAAACCTGGAAGAGCAAGTCTTGTAGCTGATTCTTGGCCGTGACATGAGCTCAGCATATCATTTTTTTGTGGCAAGTCATTAATGAAGTCACACAGCCTGATTTTCATTACAGTCAGGCCTGGACATCCCACAGCCATGGTGAGGAGGGGAAAATGCCTAGGGCTGTGGCTTTCCCTGAAAAGCCAGATGCCATCACCCAGAGCATTTCTTCAGGAGTGCTGGCATTTTTTCTGTCACTCCTGTGGCTTTCCTCAGCAGGAGGGAAGAGCTCTTTGCAGCCTGTCCCTCATGTATGCCAGTAGAAGCAAATGTAGTCACAAGATTAAATGGCAAATATTTATTACCAATGCAAGGCTCTAAAAGAGAGCTGTTAAGTTTCCAGATAAATGTACAAAACAAACAAACAAACAAACAAAAGGTAAAACCAAACCAACCAACCAATCAACCAAACAAAAACAGACAAAAAACCCCAGGCTCTGATTCATACAACAAATCATTTGGGTGAGGAATAGGAGGAAATCACTGAAGGCAGGCCACTGAGCAGTGATTCTATACACTCTTTCTCAAGCATCAAGGCAGCCTGGTCCCAATTCAACAGCCAGTCTTACAGGGCAACCTGCACACCATGCAGAAGAGGATCCTGGCAATCAATCCAAAACCTCTGATCACTTCCGTGATGGACAGAGGGGTATGACCAAGTCCTCCACAAGTGGAAGACATGCTCAAATGCATGCAGTGAAAAGTCCTGCAGTCTCCAAGATAGTAGCATTTGGTGCTCCCAGGTGCCACTGCTTAAAACAAAAAGTGATGGGAGAATGAGAGTATCTTACGAGACATGAGCCAGCAATTGCTGTTCAGTCTGCTGATAGGATGGTTATACGTCTTCTCTTTTTTCAGGCCTTACTCTGTGACAGAGGAGGCAATGATAGATAGCATCCTTACCACTTTTTTCCCAAACTGAGCAAGGGGCTCCATTACGAAGGAAAGGGTGTGAGGAACACCAGGAGGAAGATCACAAGCCCAGAAGCTAAAGCATTGCATTTCCACGCTCCCCTTTTATGTCTGGCTTCTTGCTCAGAATTGAACAAAACAACTTATGTAATTTCCTAATAGCACAGTGACGTCCTCACAGTGCACATCTTGCTTGTTCCTATTTCACATGTGTTTAGACATGCCTGTGTGGTACAGCACCCAGCTCCTGCTGCCTTCCACCACAACTCTGGTGCCCTGAAACAGCTTCCCCCTTTTCAAAGGGCTTGAAATATTAAAAAGAATCTTCACCTTATTCAAATATGCAGACAAATAGCCAACAAACCACTTGACATTGCTTTACATTAATATTTTCATCAAGATCAGTGCAAGACCTCAAGTTCCTATTCTATCTCCCATCATAGTTTCTTTCATTTGCACCTAAATCTGCTCTGTGCACAGTAAGGAGCCCTACACATGCTTCCCGCTGCTCTTGGCCTCATTCTGCAACATACAGAGGTGGGGTTCTTTAGTCAGAAACACATTTGACCGGGCACCACCAGACACTGCAAAATGAATGGCATCTTGCCAGGGATCTGAATGACTCCAGGACTTGGGCCAATCCCAGCAAACAATTAGCTTGTTTTGGCAGGGAGGGACAACTCTGCTTTTGGGATACAAACTCTAAGAAAAGAAAGACTGAACATCAGTTAGAGAAACTACGTGGGACAGCCCAGATCCAGATGGTCCAGATCCATCCTAAGCAGTGAGACATAACTCAACATGCCCTCACACTTGACATTCCAAAAGGAGACGGTGCATGGGATGAGAATAAAGGTGTATTTCTGCTCTGGAGACATGGCTTTGCTCCCTAGTTCCCCTGCTGTGCTGTCAGAAATGGCCAGCCTTTTTCACACTTGCTTTCCCACTGAAGGGACCTTGATTTGTGGGCAACCACATATCTAGAAGCACTGTCGGAAGGGTAGAGCTTCCCCTGCCCCAGCAGCCCCCACTCTCCTCCTACAGCTCCATGGCGCTGCTGATGACAACTCATTCCCACATCTTTCCTGGGATCCTTCCAGGTTCTTGCTCTTGTGTGCCTGAGCTGCTGCCAGTCACATCTGCTACATGGGCTCTTACGTTGTGGAAGTCTAATTGCCATCACACAGCCTATGTGTTAAATGAAGTCTTCTGCCTCCCTGGAGCTGTATCACCCTTGAGGAAGGCTGAACGTGCTCTAGGTGTAGGTCAGTATCTTCATGGTGAATGACTCACTTGCCCCAAAGAGGTCAAAAGGAGGCTGAGGTACCCCCTGTTCCCTCAGCAGCTCTGCTCAGCACACACTACCAAAGACAGAGAAACCTGTCTTTGTCCCTGGATGTCCCCTGCATGCGTTACTGGGTCTCTGCAGGGCTGCTAGCAAACTGTGCAGGCAGGGCTCCACCTAAGCTATGCTTCTGGTGACTCAAGGCAGCTGCTATTAGTCTTCTTCTGCTTTCTTCACCTCTGCTCATGGTCATAATTTCAGAACTAAAAAAATGAAACAATGCATATATGATGTTGCTTATTGCTGCCTACCTACCCTGCTGACCACTATTGCTTCATTCTTATCCTTGCACTCTCTCAAAGGCATGTGGCCATCTCTTCTCTTACACTGAGCAGTTATCATTGCAGTTGTATTAAAAGACATACAGAAATCTCCCCAGAAATTCTCAGATAAAGCAAGTTATCTGGTATATAAACTTGCATGCAGTGATAACTCAAACTGTCCCAAACCAATAATCAGAACTGTGTGCTGAAAATTTTCTTTTTTTTATTTTTTATTTTTTGCTGGTCGCTTCTCACAGTTAAGCTAAGCAAAACAAAACTAGTTCAGGAAATAGCAGGAATTTAGCTACATAACTAAGGCTTGGTTTTTGCTTTTTACAGTACCTGAGACATAAGCACCTTTAAACATTTCTCTCTTTAATTTAAGAGTTAAAGAATCATATATATCTGGCTGGAAGGGATCTTTGGGGACCTCTAGTCCAACCTCCTCAAAGCAAGGCTACTGCCAGCACTAAGTCAGGTTGGCTGTGGCTTTCTCTAGCCAAGCCTTGACAGCTTCCCCGGGGAAGGGATTCAGGCACCTCTCTAATGGCCTGTTCCTCTGCCGTATCACCCTCTGAGTGAAAAAGGTCCTCTCAGTGTCCATCATCAGGTTCCTAAAATGCACTTCACGGCTGTGAATAGCTCTTTGATACATTATCTGCCTATTGCCATGGTTCTTCAGCTCCCCTTTGCCAGACTAAACCAGCCTGGCTCCCTTAACCTCTCCTCACAGGTTATGGTGCCCAGAACCCTGAGCATCTTTGTGCTCTCTGTGATTCTCCACATCCCTTGAGCCAAAACTAGACACCATATTCCAGATATGGCCTCACCCTCACCAAACAGGGCGGGTGGGTCTAACAATGCCCCTTGGTCTGCTGGCCCCACTCCTCCAGACTTTTATCGTGGTATAAAGAAACCATCTTGTTTTGCCACCTGTACCTACAATCCCACACCTTAATTTGGTGCAATGAGGCCTGACTCAATACTTCATCAAACATAGTGGAACATCCTCCACTTATTTCACTGGATCAGGCACTTATATTTTATTGGCATTACCACAAATTGGATGATGCTGCCAGATACCCACAGAGCACAAGTTTGAATTTGCCTTCGCAGGATACTCAGGTTTTTCCCTCCCTGGGGGAAATAAGCAGTGTCACCCAGCTGAGATCACAGAGAACATTATCTCTTGCTGCATCCCTCTCAAGCCCAGGTACATGGAAAGAAGTTCTTTTAAAATCCCTTTTTTCTTTGGCAGCTTCGAAGCTCCCTGTGCTGCAAGACCCATCATTCCTTGGCACCTCATTTGCCAGGGACATGCAGAGCAGTTTCTCTGCATAGAATTGGCCTTCTCAGACGCCTCTGGACACAGTGGTGGGGAGCAAACACCTCTCAGAGGGTGTGTTGAGGAGAGCAATGGAACTTTCATCCCATGTGGTCACAAACACAGGTTTCCAGACTTTCACTTTTTTTTTTTTTTTTCCCTAGATGCATCTTTACACAAACCATATACAGTGACGGAAGCAGGAAAGAACTGGAAATGTGAAAAATAATGCAAGAACATAAAGCTTTGCCATATTTCTGGAACTTCCCTCTCCTCCCTAGCAGAAAGAATGGGAATTTTTCCGCCATAGCTCAATGCCTTTATGAAATAAAGAGGGTTGTCCCTCCTTCCTGGCCTCTCTTCCATCAACAGGATTAGAAAATTAAATGTAGTCTTTCAATAAAAAAAAAAATGCAAATTTTCTTGAACATTTTCTGACTTAATTGGTTCTATAGGGACCAGGTGAAGTCCTAGAACCCTGTGCTCATCAGCTTTTTTCCCCAGAGCATTCCTCTCAGGAAATGTGCAGTGAGTGGCTGTCACGAGGCATTCTCCCTTTAAAGGTGAGGAGTTACTCAAAATCACTACAGGGACATTTCTGAGGCACTAAAGCTTCCGATTCAGCTCAGACATACCCCACCCCTTGGATGGTGCTGAATGGTGGTAGGGGAGCATTGACATGGACTCAAAGCACCTATAATGGAGGCTGGCGAAGGGTACTCTGATGCTGACCTCAAACACCATACATAAGTCCTGCTCATAGTCTCAATGCTGGACTGACCAGACATGACTTGCTTCAATGCAAGACCACGGCCAAGCAGTCTTGATTCTCCTGGGCTGCCTTGGGAGCAGTGCAGGCTGCCAGTTGTGAAAGAAGGGACCAACACCATGCATGAGCAGAAAATACAGTTTTTCTCTTAGATTTCTTAGAAGTCCCATTGAAGACCACTATGCAAAGACCAACACCTGTTGGTACAAGCAGATACACTGAGACAGCAAGTTGTGCGGCTCTCAGAGTGCAGACACCAGGTCAGGAGGTTGTCCCCAGCTTTGCTTGCTATAAGCATGTAGCAGATCTGCTTGAAATGGTGTAGGGGGAAAGTATCAAAAGGCAAAGCAATCCATCTCTGCAAAAAATGACATGTGGAGAATCCCTAAGCCTGATCTCAGACCTGAGCCTTTGCATTTCTACATTTAGTCATTTGTAATCTATGCTTTTCTGGCAGAAACGATGGATGGCCGGGTGGTTAATGACCAGAACCTGGGCCTTGCCCTGGGGTCTGGTCTGTCTTGTAACCTCAGAGAATGTTTGGAATAGCTCAAACAGACAAAACAGACAAATGCAAGCTAGGATAAATAGAAAAAAAAATCACAGGAACATAGACAGAACTGTACCATTGGGTTCATCTCACAAATATCTGTTGATTGCACCATATTCATACCAAATGTTCAGATAATTGCTTAAAATTCTGCTTCTATTTTTAGCATATCCCTTTTCTATGCTCAAAACCAAAGCTACTGCACAGGAAAATAATGCAACAGCTGTTTCTGACCAGTGAACTCAAGACATACTAAACAACTGGAAATGTGTTTGTGCAGTGTAGTTTGTATTACAATAAATACTCTTCTTCTCATGGGAAATGTCTCATGCTATGACAGCCATAGGTTTTGTTTTGTCACTACTAAACTGTGAGAATACTTGGAATTTCCTTTCTGTGGGCAATGTTCAGATTTTGAACTTTAGTTTCCTCCAGTATAGAATGAAAAACTAAAATTTTCCTGAATAGAATTCGTTAATTTGTGTAAGGTTTAATTTCATAAGAGCTGAGGTGCTTCTTTGTAATTTTGACCAAGCCAAAGGAAAAAAAATGTGATCAGATTAGTATGAAATTAAGACCAAGTAAGTGAAAACAGGACAATCAAACATCATTGAAGTCAAACCTATGAATGACTATTCTTGACAAAAACAGTGCCATTCCTCCAAGAGTTTTCAATTAATTCAAGCAAAATCTTATTCCAGGGGAAAAATATTTTTGTCAGAAATATTCTGGTCAGATCTGACATGGCACAAGTTGAAAGGCCAAGGGATGGATGTGCCCTGGGGCTGGCGGTTTGCATCTCGCCCTCTCTGCACTAATCTAGCACAGCTCTCTCAACCCCGTAACACCAGGCTGCTCTGCGCCTCAGTCTCTGGTGCTCATTTGCTCTGCCATGTCCTGTTTTTGACTCAGGTGCCAGATAAGCTCATCATTCCAGCACACAGCAAAGGCAGCAAGTGGCCTGCCTGGAGCTGGGCAGACCTTCACATTAACTCCAGTGAAGGGGTTTCCAGTCAGACCAAGAGAAGAGTCCCATGAGCTAACTGATCTTAAGTTACAACAAATTTCCCTCAATGTTGCCAGCCCAGGTTTCCTTTCAGTTACTACCACCTCTCCGTCCTGGAGGGTCCTCTCTCTTTTTCATGCAGATGCATTTTGTTATTTTTGTGTTAAAACTGCACCAGTTGTGATGCAACCCATTGGTGCTGTGTGCATTGTGTACACTGTGTGAAACAATGCCTGTTCAAACTTTTTTTTTTTTTTTTAATGGACCTGAGAGGCAATACATGAGGTTTTTTTGAAGCTGAGCATTGAGGTAGAGGCCATTTTGTGGTGGTCAGATTTTTAAAAGCATTTCAGCACCTTTTTCACTGACAGGGATCAAGCATGATTTCCAAAAGCAACCAGATATACTACATGAGAACCATTCCAGATAAGTGTTACTGCATTAGCACCAAGGAGCAGCACCACGTTACCACAGCTAGTTTCCCAATTGCATAGAAGAACAGTACAGAAAAGTGAGTCCTCTAAAAAGACGCGCAAGTCCCCCTCTCCACAGTTGTTGTCGTAGATGGCATGCGCGTCGTTTTATATGACCTGGGAAGACATGGAAAGTAATTTCCACACTACAGCTACATCCTTAAACAGGTTAATCTAAACAACATAGGTATTACAAGTGGAAACATTATTAGCATTAAAGAACTGCCTGCTACTGAAGACATTTATTTATGTACTACCACAACCACTACTACTAATAATGATAATTACTAATAGAAATCCTCAGGTGTTTTACAGATAAGAAGCCCAGTATCATAGCCCATATTTTCCAGGTGTAAATTCAAAGCCCAGACAAGCAAAGCAACTGGCCTGTGCAGAATGAAGATTTTTAAACTGTAGGTCAGCCCTCTGTCCTTTTCGTCCTCTTGAGGGCAGTTTATGTAATACCTGTAGCTTTCTAAGAAGCTTGTAATCATCTTTTAGCCACATGCCTCATGCTGTTTACATTCTCCACACCTCTAGTAATCCTCACCGAGTTTTCCTAGAACACCTTCAATTGGACATGCTGCTACACAGATGCTAGAGAAACGTACAAGACAGCACTTTATGCTGTTATTTCAGGTATTATTTTCTGTGGGAGCTCAATAGAAAAATACTTTGAGACCAAATGCTCAGCAGCTTTGAAACACACAGAGCTGACTAGTCTTCTCTGAAAGCCTTTTCCAAAACATGATGGTCCCCCAAAGAAAGGACCATGCCCTGGCATGGAGGCGAATTGTGCACCATGGGTGCACAAGACAGCGTTGGGTTGGCAACGGAGCCACCCTTGACCCTGCATGGGAGGGCTGCACTTGGTGTCCAGGCTTGCTGCAGATCCATCCCCTGGCACCTCAGCAGAAGGTGGCTCATGGTGTATCCTTATGTGCTCTAGGCACCAGGGATTGCCTGAGAGGTGGAGGTGATTTCCAAGACCAGGATGACTTCCCTGCCACCAAAACAGTCACAAAAATGAGAGATATTAATCTTGTTTATATTACCTGGCTGCTGTGAGCAGTCAAGCACAATTAAAACCAAGAATGAGGAAAGGGCTGGACAGCTTAATACCTACAAGAAGCCCTCTTTGCGTGATGGTGTTAAGGACAATTTGAGAAAAAATATAGAGGAAAATGAAAGAAATAACATGCCAGCCCTAGATGGGAGAGAAGTTTTCCTGGATTTACTAGCTTTTTTGTCTACCAAAGGTCTGTAATTTCCTTTAAAGTCAATAGTTACTCACTCCTTGTAATGATACCTTCTGACCCAAATGCCCTTTCATGGCTTGTTCTAAGAACCAGTCCTAGACAATTCATCAAGAGAGAGATTTTCCCTTGAATTCCCAAGACTTCAGGTGGCTCCTGCAAAATCGAGAAAGCTCAGTGATGAGACATCACACTGGGATTTTGGGGTTAAGGTCCAAAGGATAGAGGAAGAACATTCAGTGATGTAAAACATAGTTACTGGAATGACCTAGAGGACAAGAGAGGAGGATGGAGCTAGAAGGGGAGGAATTTGGGAAGACAAGAGAAACTGTGTTACTCAAGAAACTGGTGGAATGGTCAATGATAAAAAAAAAAAAAAAAAAAAAGGAGTCTGCTAGCCTGGACAGCTCAGTGGGAACAGCTTCATGATTGGGGCCCATTCTTTTCCTCCCATGCATCTGGGCAGGCAGCTTAACTAAAGAGTCAGTGGAGCAGGATAAAGGAAATGCAAGGGATATTTCATCCAGCATCTGCTCAAAATGAGAGTACATTGACTACTTCTGTCAAGGTTGTTTTGCTGAAAAGCTGTACAAGTCTCTACAATGACCCTCCTGTGGATTTCTACAGCTTCATTACCTTAAGATCACTGCCTTTTCTCAGCACACAAGATGATTTAGGGTCTTTTTCCCCCCACTTGCTGTACTTCACAATCTTAGGTAACCGGAAAAGTTTCTGGGAAAGGATGTGGCAGCCTGCATGGCATTCGTGCAAATGGAAGAACTTTATTACACATTACAGACATCTCTTAAAGCTTTCTACAATAATTCACCAGCCAACAACTAAATAATAGAGTTTCTTCAATAATAACTACAAATAAATGGATATTAGTCCTTCACCTACAGCCAATGCCATGCAACCTATATAAGACATAAAGAGACTAGAGCATAGGGTAAGATTATTTTGCAGATTTCGGAGAGGAGTGGGGCACAGAGAGAAACCATGTTAATTTTACTTGATCCATCTGTGGATAGCATAAGGGAGGGAGAAATGGTGTGATTTGTGCCAGTTCTCTTATTCCAGGTTGTTTAATAAGTCCTAAACATCAAATTCTCTCCAAGTGCTTCAGACTGATCCCCTAAACTTGAGTTGCTCAAATTCCCCAGATATTTCTGAAAATTCTGGTCCACATTCTTCAGCTTGGTAGTAGAGAGACTTAAGGACAGAAAAAAAGAGGCTAAGGAGATGAGGCTAAAATCCTTCTGTCTACATCTTCTTTAATTTACCATGGCAGTTCTACAGCCCATTCGCAGTCCATCTGCACTTCTCCCCGACCTTCCCTGCACCTGTCCACTTCCCACTTACAGAGCTGGGTGTAGCAGGGACCTCTATGCAGCTGACAAGGAAATAAATGTCCTTGGGAAGTCACTTCTCTGCCTGGAGAGCAGGACATATTTGGATGCCTTCTGGAAGGCCGCATCACTGCTGTCTGATAATAAGGTGTGGAATAATTACTGGAGGTGACTTATTGAGACTAAAGGTATGTCTGCACCTTAAAGGAAGGTACAGCCTTGAGGAAACTTCCAGGGTGATATGCAGTAGATATGCAAGGAATCTGTTCCAATGTAGTCCCCTTGGCAACATAACCTGCAACTTTAGATGTTGGCAACACCAGGGGAACTTGGTGTGCTGACTCTAAGAGAAATAGCATGGAGGGTGGAGCGGGGTGGAAACGTCGCTGCCAGGTTCTGTGATACCACTACAGAGATGGGAACTTGAGGGACCTTGATGGTAATATGGAGCTGATAAACTGCATAGCCATTACCCTGAGCCAGCCGTGAGCCAGTAGTTTTCCATTTTCTGTCAAAATCATGTCCTCTGGGTGAGCTTTGCTAATTATAGTCTCATTATGATACCAACACCCACCTCCATCCCAAAGGCTACCTGCCTCCAAGGTGCAACCACCCTTCACTGAGTATGCACTTTGAGTTTCTCGAAGCCTATAACTCTAAAGGCAGAGTGAGAAGATTTTATACCAATCATAACAAAGGTATGTATGACTAGAGTCACTCAACCTCCACCTGGAAGTAAGAAAATAGTATAAAAATGGCTCAAGAGAGGAAGAACGTTAGGGAAGATACATTGGCAGATGAATCAGGAGGACATCGTTGACTTCTGGGATCAGTCGACAGGCTGAACCTCTCTTCCCCCCCACAGGGATGCCTATTGGGTGAGATTCAAACCCTCGGTTATACCAAGTGCTTCCCTGGGAAACTTAGAAGACTCTATAGAGTGGTTTCATGGGTTAACTCATCTGCAGTTGACTGTATTAGTCAGATTCTTGTTATTTGCACATGCCTTGCAGACAGTGTATTTATCACCAGCAATTCAAAAGAATCTGTACTCCTGTTGCTTCAATAAACTGCACCAGTCATTAATCTACTAGACTGAAGGCGTATCATGTTATTTGTGCATCCGAAACCATGGTAGTTCAATATATTGAACACAACTGGACTTACAGTGCCGAATCAGGCGTCATTCAGAATCTAAGCCCAGCTGCCCCAGCCCCTCTGATATCTGAGGACAAGTTGGAACAGAAGGGGGTTTATTTTCTGCCAAACTTCTTTACCGTTTAATGCAACACATGGCCAGAACACTTCAACATATCTATGTGTGTGTTACATGACATTTATATGTAGCAAGGTGAAATTAGGTGAGGAACACAAAATACTTCTATCATGTTTCTCCCCTCGCACCACAGGATGTCATTTAGTCTAACAGAATTTTTACTTCCTGCAGCGTTCTCACCGTTCCTACTGTCTCACCACACTTCTATTTTTAGATTATCATGGCCAGAACATTACAGATCAAAGCAAAACCAGAAGTGATTTGCCTTTAACAGTTGAATGGGGGAAGGTATCAGGGAGCATCCTTTCTTTATGTGAGACCTGCATGACCATGTCATATCTTGCGCATATCAAGGCATATTTTCTCTACCAAGACCCAAAAATCAGAAAGCGTTCATGTCATCCGTGGTAGTGTGTTAATTTGTTCAGTTCCAATCCCAACAGAGTGGGTAATAAAGCTTTCCAGAGGCTGATCATTTGGGAAGCATTATGGTATAGATATCTATAAGTAAGTAACAATGGCTTCAGATGAAAGTGTAAAGACAAGTTGATGTTTAACCTGGGAAATGAGGTGTACTTAAAGACATGAATTATATGACTAGGTGCGGTTTTGTGATAAGGCACAATGTTATTTAGTTGAGCAGCTGTTTCTCAGAATTTTCCCCATATAATACCTTTAACATCCACTATTGTCCTTTTGTTTTACCATGCCAGAGAGGCTGCAAGCGTGAAAAAAATAACAAGCTGTTAGCAAATTTTGCTTTTACAAATAATTCTTTGATCCCAGCTATTAAAAATGGAACTTTTACAGCTCTATTTCTGCATAGGTTAACCGATAACTTCCTGTAGCAAGTTTAGTTCAGAGTTCAGCTCTGCAAAAGTAATGTGCTTTAATTAGATACTATCAGCCTCATCAGATAGTCAAAAAGTCAAAGTTTTGGTTGTGGTATAGTCACATCCTGTGTCAAGAGATAGTGATCCTTCCAAGAGCCACTGCTGTACCCCAGTAACCCTATTATTTCAACCACCGGAAATCACAGCTCCAATGCTCTGTGCAGATCATTTCTACTCTTTCCCAGAGGTTATTGACTCACTGGCTTAGCCCACACAACAGGACCAGGAGGTGAGGGCTGTTGCACCACTCGTCCAGGCTCACGGACACACTGGAGCACATGATGGCTCTATCTTCCCATTTGCATGCCCACACTTGCACATCCCTGAGCACTCAGAGGATGATGTGGTCCCAGCTCTCGCTCTGGCCTGCAGCAGGGGCATGGACTGAGAGCACACCCACAAACTGGGAATAGGCAAGTAGCAGAGGGATCCTCATCCCATAGCTGAGAATCTGCCAAGAGATCCCAGGGGAACAGATAAGGGATACAGACTTGCTGACAAGTTTCAGGAATTGACTCATTAACTTCATTAGCACTTGAGAAACGCTCAATTAAGAAGCGAACTTCAGACCTTTTGAAAAAAGCAGCCAGTAATGTTAGCCTCAGACTCCCACCAGGAGCCTTCATCTGAACCTAGGCTGTTCCAACAAGTCTCCCTCCTCACCCACTCAAGAGGTAATTTAACCTACAAGCTGACAGAGCAATAATGCCTTCAAGTGAATTGCCTAATAACCACACCCCAGCAGCCTTCGCTTGTGCTGAGATGAATCTTCCCTTCTCTCATGCTCTTCTGCTATCCCAAACAGGTAGGCTTCAGAGGTGCAACTTCATCCTAATTACACCACTGCTTTTACCAAAATCTGCTCAGTATCAGAGCATACTTTATCTGTTTGCATTCAAGCTTGCTCTAAGCTGGTTTCTTGGATATGGTAGATCCACTTTCCCACCTCAGGCCCACTCAACCAAGATCCTAATGGCTAAGCAGTTACCAGGCTCCACCAGGTCTTTCTGCACAGGTTAACCATGAGATTTGGCCATCAAGTCTTCCACAGATCAAGTCTTGCCTGACTGCTCTCTATGCTTCTTCTGCCACATTTGTCCACAAAACCAGATGTGTCCATGGTTCAAGCCTGTCTGCCTTGAGCACTCTTCTGATCTGCAGCTCTGCTCATGTCAGAACCTCACTGATCAGTTCCTACCAGCACCAGGCTCATATATCCCCTCTACAGAGTGACCTGGGCAGTTCCCTTTAGTGGTTTCATCTTACTGTTACTTGATTTATTGGTCTGTAGCTACCTTTGGTGCAGATAGTAACTTCTCCCTGGTCAGCATTTGGGCAGTCAGCTCTTTGTAACACCATGAGGTTGGGCAGTACGTTGTCCCAGCTTACTAGCTTGCCAGTGTAAGCTGCAGGCATACTTTTGCTGCTTGATACACTCTTCCAAAGAACCACGAGGGGCACCAATTCCAAGTTCCCTGGCCAATTTTAATTAAATTGGAAATCTGAAATCAAAATCTCAAATCAAATTATGAATCTCAAAGCAAAAAAAATCTAACAATTGCTTTGGAAGAAATGTATGCAGACATGTAGCTGTCCTGATAAGAGCCTTCCCTCTGCACAAATGTCAGCTCAGAAAATGGGGAATTTCCCAGCTTCGTTCCAGTTCAAATGGTGCATCTCAGGAATACACCATTTTTTCTTTGGGGAAGCTGCAGCTTTGTTCAACTCTTTTGGACATTAGTCCAAGAGAAACATGGTTAACCTGTCCAAGAAAAGCAGATTGCGGAATGGTTATATGATATCTGCACTTCACAGGTGCTGAGAGGCCCAGTGAGTTAATATTGACAGAGCACTTTACGAGTCCTTTACAGTGAGAGAAGGCACGTAAACACTTGAGGTAAATGTTGCATAGAGCTAATCTAATTCTTCTCTCTAATTCTATAAAACCCAGATAATTTTGCTCTTCTCTTCAGATTTTTTCAGATGTTTGTAGCAGCCCTGAAACATGACTCTGTTCATCACTAAATATAGCAAAGCTTTAGTGAGAGAGTCTTGAGTCAGACCCTCCTAGATCACATTTGTGTTGCTTCTGCATTTGAAGGCATGATAATGTATTTTGTGCAACAGAAAAATAACAGCTTCTCTCTCTTTCTAATTCCCTTTCCCCAGTCCCACTCATCCTCGTATGAGGTGGTCATTTTCCTGGCTCACCATACACAGCATTTGTCCACCAACAGCAGTGACTCCTGAGACCTTACAGCCTGAAGTCCACAGTGCCTCTTGCTTTGATTTCTGTCTTGCATTCTGGGCTGAAACACCCATATGAATCACAAAGAACTTTATCATATGTTAATTCAACAGAGCAGCTTATGTATTTCCAGGGACAAAAATCAAGGTCAACTCTTTATGGATAGATGGAAAACAATCTTAATGCTGGCTGACTAGTCTCAGATCATACAGCAGGCCATACAAGCTACATTTATTGATAGTTTTACAACAGAGAAACATCATCCTCAATGCCTCCAAGTACATATCTACGAGTATACCTGAAGGGTGACCCTGAGAGCTCATTGTCCTTCCCCCAGCAAAAGCTGAACATCTCCTGTGCCTCTGGCAACACTCCCAGTGTTTATTAATCCCTCTTGAGCAAAAAGAGGGAGAGAGACACAAAGCTTTGAAGCAGAAAGGAATTCACCATGGTTTGTCGTACATTTAACAGTCTGCTGTCTCTCATCTCTACAAAGTAATATTTGGGCTGCAGTACCATGAAAGATTGCCTTTCATTAAGAAATAAGCATATTTTTTTTACTGGAGGAGAACAAATAAACAGCAGTTATCCCATTGCAAGGTAAACTATATGAGCTCAAGCCTGACTGATTAGTGCCTGCACCTTTTTTTTCAGTGTCAGAATAAAAAGCTACAATTGCTTGTCTCTACTTCCCATTCAAGAAAAAGGTACCTGTGACAAGTTCGTAGTCTCTGTGTCATTAGAAGTAAATCCCCTTTGTGAAAACATCATGAGATTGCGCAGTCTCACATAGGACCTCAAAGAGAGGGGAGCTGAAACTTTAAGATCAGACTGAAAAAAAACGTCACATACATTCTCCATACCTTTTTCAGCCTACTTCAGTTCTGAAACGTGTATTTCCTTCACAGATTCAGAAATGTAAAACAGGTCTCAGAGAACTTTCCCATCCTATTTCCACCCTGGAAAACTGAAATTTCTCACAATACATCACAATTTGAAGATCAGCTCCTGAGGAACAGACATGCAGAATCATTAGCAAGCTGACTCTCCAGCCTTTATTGAAGTGCATTTATTTCTTAATCCCGATCACCTGCATTCCCTTTGAGGCAAAGGAAGAGTTTTGTGTGGGCAAGGAGGTTCTTTAGAATTGCAGCCAACAGAAAAGGTGTGTCGGCGGGAGGGGAAGAGCGATACAAATGAGGAGTCTCCCACGCCAAGCACACAAGACAGCTGCCAGCAACCCCTCTGGGGATACTGTTCCACAACCCACCTGGGGAAACTGTAGAGGTATTACTCAGATGACCAAGTTTCTGGAAAGGACTAACAAGTGGGCTGAAAGGATCAGCTCAGGAAATGTCTAATTTTTACTAATACAAAAGAAGGAAGCAGCCTAAGCGCAGACCTCTTTTGATGTGGGTGCCTGTCATCTGCTGGTCATGAAGATGTATCCATACCACTCTGCAGTTACAGCCTCGAGACCTGGTCCAGTTACTCCATTTATTTCCTTCTCTTGAAGCAGTGATAAGTCACCAGTATCAGGAAGCCACCATGGAGTTGTTTCTAGAAGTGTCACAGTGCCGCCTGAAGCTGGAGTTCTCCCACCAGGGCGTTTCTGCAGGCGTGTGCCAAATATCCCCAGCCCTGATGCGGATGTAGATGTGTAGGGGAAGCATACACAATGCTTACCCAAAACATTCCCCCAGCTTCCAGCAATTAGAGGCCTAAGGTCTTCCCAAGACAGACACAAACTCTGAATATTTAGCACCCACAGAGAACTTCTCTTCTTTTTTGACCTCCCTCTTGCTGGTTTGGATTTTCAGTAAGTTCTGACAAACCCATCCCATCTTTAATTTAAGTGGTTCAGGTAATGGTGGACATAAAGACCTAGCAGTGAAGGCTAATAAAATATATGTATAAGTTCCTGAGACGTTCACAGATCCCAGTGTGAACCAAGCTGTAGATGTTCTCACCAGCAATATCACTTCTAAAATTCTGGTCTGCTGAAGATTGAGCATCCTGCCCCAAATCAGAGAGTTAACGACCTCACTGGGGTTTCTTGTCATGCAGTTATTACATACTCTCTAACCAAGCAAGTGCTTTCTCTGCATTGTGATGCTCACTAACAACTTTTATACGGTGACAGGCCACAGATCTATGCATCACAAAACTCAGTGGTGGCTGAGCTGGGCCAAAGGCAAGTCCTGCCTCTGAGTCCTGTGCTGAGGAGTCACGACTCCATCGCATGTCTAATGTACAGCTCCAATGTAAGAGTCTCTTCCTCTCACACATATCCCATGACCACTGGGGAAGAAGAACTCTGAAATAAGGGCAAGTGAGCTTTATCTGGAAGCATCTGCTTTTTGCTTCCTAATTTTTCTTGCCTGTGAATGCATCCCTGCACACTTCAGCAATGCCCCTGCGGCTCGGGGGAGCAGGAGCAAGGGCAGCGGTGACAATGGGACCCCAGCTCTCTGTCTGCCTGGCTGGCTACACAGCTCTGGCTTGGCACAATGGCAGCATCCTGCATTTCAGGCATGCCTGGGGCTATTTTGGCAGATGCTGTATATTGGAACAGCAGGCCTTGTCTGAGGAGACAGAGACGTGGGACATCCCTCCAGGGAAAGTAGACACCTCCTTCCCCCAGGTATCTATGGCATGCTCTTGTGGGTTAACCCTGGCGGGCAGCTGAGCCCCACGCATCTGCTCAGTAATTCACCCCCAGCGGAATGGGGAACAGAATTGGAAAGGTCAAAGTGAAAACACTCATGGGTTGAGATAAAGCCAGTCAATATCTAAAGCAAAAGTTGTGCATGCAAGCAAAGCAAAATAAGTAATTCGTTCACCGCTTCCCATTGGCAGTCAGGTGTTCAGCCGTTTCAGGAAAACAGGGCTCCAACACATGTAAAGGTTACTTGGGAACACAAACACCGTAACTCCTCCTTTCTCCAGCTTTTATTGCTGCACATGAAGCAGCTGTCCCAGCTGTGTCCCCTCCCAGACCCTTGTGCGCCCCAGCCTGCTCGCGGGTAGGGCAGGGTGAGAAGCAGAAAAGACCTTGGCTCTGTGTAAGCACTGCTCAGCACCGACATCCACATATTAGCAACACAGATTTCACCACAAATCCAAAACATAGCATCATACCAGCTAGTATGAAATGAATTAGCTCTAACCCAGCCAAAACCAGTACACGCTCACTTCGTATGTTGGTGACAGCCTGAAACTTGAAACCCTGTCTCAAAAGTGAAACCAGGCGTCACTCACAAACATGCCTTGGCAGACTGAGCCACAAAGGTCTGGGGGCATATTAGGGCAATATAGGCCAAACCCTTGAGTTGAGACTATGTCACCACTGCCCTGCTTGCAGAAAGCTGGAGCCTGGAGCAAGTTAGCTGCAGGATACCCTGACCCCATTGCTCACACCAGACACTTTCCAGACTACATTGTTCCCAGAGAAGGCAACAGGAAAGGGAAAGTTCAGCTCTGCCTGGTGATGACATGAAAGTAAGATAATGACAAAGTTATTTTTCTGCCAATCTATGCCATATAATCCGTTCTACAAAATTACCAGGAACTGCGCTGTGTAATCAGATTTTCTTTGTTTGTTTGCATTTGCTGCACAAATATGCATCATTGATGCTGTTTTGTGTATCCTCAGCAACCTCTCAATGTTAAGACAACAATTGCTAGCTATGGTTTGCTTAAGAAGAATGAACAGGCACTTAGAGCAGTGAGGCTGCTGCAGAGCAGAGTCAAGAGCTCTGCTTCACTGGATCATTTTCTAGGGACTATTAGCAGCAAGGAGAAAATCAAAACCTTGCATCAAGAAAGGAATATTTCATGAAGCTAGCTTCCTTGTATTTACTGAAACAGACGGGAAAATGTCCAGCTAACCTGTCCCTTACAATACAAATGCGTTCCTGCAAAACTTGAGCAAGACGGCACTTCAGCAACAGACAGAAATGGGCAATGTCTCCGTATACATCTTGTACTCAGTCCAGGAGAAAAACCTCCCATAGAAGGTTTTCAGACATATCTGACCTGATTATATTATTTCCGGCTGGTACTGTCTGTTCCCTAAATATCCTTATGAACAAGAAGCAGAGTTCAGACTTTGCTCTCATACGCAGGTACATCGTGTGAATCTCACCTGGACAACAGTGGGGAAGTTCATCCTTGACCGACGTGCACTGGTCTCGTGCACTGACTTCAACTCATCTGTACCGATGTGGTCAGAAGTAGAGCACTTGCCTAGAGCATCTTTTTAAAACCTTGCTTGAAGTTTAGCTAAGAATACTTGTCTCAGTTCTGTAATTGTCTATGTGTGTTTGTACTGCAAAAGTAAATGGTAAATGATCATTTTGGTTGACAGAACATTTTCCACTGGTGTTAATCATGAGCTTTCCTCCTGATCTCTGACTATTTTCTGATCCCAGGAAGTTCAATGGGAGGAAAAGTATAGGGAAAAGCTGAGAGCCTTATGGCTGGGAAGGAACTAAGTGAAGGGGTCTCAGATCACCAGAAATGAATTTCTGAGAGAGTAAACTACCTTGTGCTGCTAAGCTGCCAGAACTCCTAAAAAAAGTGCTGGAAACAAAATACCTTGGGCAAAAGAAGAAAGCTGAATTGGAGGAGAACTAGGGAGCCCTGCACTTGAGTTCTCTTGGCTTCAAGACACTGGGTAGACACTAAGGTGCTCTTCCCTTTTCTAGCTGTTTCTTCCCTGTGTCATGCCATGATCCTTATTCCTCGGTCATCTAAAATCTGTACATGTGACTCCCTCCTGGGCACCAGTTTTGGGCAAGCCAAGTAGTTTCCCTGGTTGGGTAATGGAGGATGACTTCTTCCAGGGTCTACACTCCACAGGGGCCATGCCAGATTTGGGTCAATACATTGCTTCACAATTACTCTAGGAGACCTTGTGCCCTTGCACTCCCCTTATGCCACCCTGCTTTGCCCCAGTGTGCTCAATACAAGAAGTCTGGTAGAGCGCAGAGCATCCTGTGTGTTATTTGCCTTTCTCTGCTTGCAGTAGAGGCATAGGGGTGAAGAAAGGCTACTTGTGCACCAGAGGAGACCAAAGATCTGGTTTGCCTGTGCCCCACCTGGCGTCTTGCTGCTGGGAACACCTCCTGGCAGCAGTAGAAGGTGAGGCAGTTCAGCACCGTCACAAGAGTGGTGCCCAGAGCAGCTGCTTTAAATTCAAGGAATTCCATGTTGTCTATGTCATGCTGACAGGGACCATGGTTTGTCACAGCATACACATGGGGATAGACCAGGATTTGCTTTGAAAGGCTCTCTGGGAGGCCCTGGCATGGCGCAGCTCCACGCAGCCAGGGAGGCAGCTCCCATCCCGCAGCCCCTGCCTCCTCCGCGGCCATGGGCCGGTGCCAAGGACAGGGGAGCAGCATCCCCTTGGGCCACAACATTCCCTCTCCTGCAGCTCCTGGCACTGCAGGAGCACTGCCTGGCTGATCGTCTCTTCGGTATGCATGGGAGGGAAATGTGGCAGCGGGAGGCTTTCGGCAGCAGGGAGATGAGAGGTCACGGCAGGGACATGGCAGCTGCAGGTAGGGAATGATCCCGCATCCTCCCACTCCTTCCCGTCTCACGTCATCCCCTGGCAAGGGGCAGCTCGAGGAGGAGGTCAGCATCTCCTCTGGAGACAAACCCAGTCTAACCGGCTAGTATTTCCACATAGCAATCTGCTATGCCCTACCTTTGCTCATTAGTGGCCGGGAGCAGGGTTGCGTAACGGTAAAGACTGATGTGAAAAGCCCCTCCTGACACACATCCATACCTGACCATACCAATGGCAAAATGCTCCCACAGCTCTGGTGCACAAAGGAGGACATGTGTCCTCTTCCCAGGCGCTGCTGGACATGCTAAGGTGAGACTCCATCCCTCTGCCTTTCCTCCTGCCCTGCTGTTCTCATAGACAGCAATTGCAACCAGCAGCACTTATCGAGTGTCCATGGGTTGATCTCGGTGGTGCAGAAATTTCTGCATCACCAGCACTCACTGCTTTCACTGCTCCCCCCGCCTGGCCCAGGCCAAGAGCTGGCAGACGCCTGCATAGCCCGTCCTCCCCGCACAGCCCTGACGCTTCAGCCGAGTGCTGGAGGGCACAGGACGGCTGCAGCAGTGACAATGGCAGAGCCACCACCGAGAAGGGGCCAGCACCCAACAGCCACAGCACCGAGGCAGCAGGAGCGTGAGGAAAGAATAAAATGCCAACCTGGGTCATCATGACTGACCCTGCGAGCACTCAGCCCCACCTGCAGCCTGTCATTGCTGCATCTTTGTGCGCACGATGAGAAACTCCTTACGACCTGGCAAAACACTGGAAGGATATGGCAAGATTCAGAGGAGCAAATATCACATGCTGGTTCCCGCTCTCCTCCCAGCTGAAGGATGCTCTGTGCTCTGTCTTCCTAAGGGGAATCTCACAGGAGTAAATCTCACACATCAAACATCAACCGTGCTGAACACAGTAAACAAAGAACACTTTGCAAACTCTCAGAATATGTGTGAAATGGTCTTTGAATGCACAATTATTTTTTCTCCAAACTTGCTGCAAGTTTAAAAACTAAAAACACAGCCACTACCTGATGTAGACAAGGAATGAATAAAGATGCTGTATGCTAAGTATCTTCCAAGCTGAAGACAAAAATTACCTGCAGTACCATCTTTGTGTATACTACTTTATCCTCATGATATATATGATTCAGCTTATTTGTCCTCAGACAAAATGTCCTCATGCATATCATGCACAAGCTTGCGGAAAGAAGAAAAAGCACTGCAGAGAGAAAAGACAAGGCAGCAGCATACAGGTGGCATGCCTCGATGACAAGCTGTTTCTTCCTCCTCTCGTGGATGCCTAACTTCATTTGTACTTTTTCTTCTCAATAACATCTCTAAACCCCATATGTTTAACTCTACAGTAAAATATCTCCCCCCTTTAAAGATCGCTAAACTATGGAAGTGAGCTGGCTGGTAATCACTGCACACTTTCTCTAATTAGTACAAACTTGTCAGGGATCGCAGGCAGGGACATGCCTGACATGAGCAGGGGAAATTACCCAACATTCAGGGCTGAGCTGGAGGCAGAGGGGGAGCAGCATGAGGCATTTGGGGAGCATCAGGACAGACAGACAGCCAAGCAGGACTGCCCCTGCTTGCACCCTGCCCACACAAGCCCAGCGTTGATGGCAGGAGCGACGGGACCTTCGTGGCCACACAGAGTCACTTGTCCTGTCTGGGCAGTGCAGGGATGGCAGTGAAAGCTGGTGCCACCTGCACGGCACAGCAGAGCTGGGCTGCAGGAGGTCTGCAGATGTGCCTTTATTTCAGCTGCTCCTGCTGAGCAATCTTGGGCAAGTCGCCTTCTGGCAAATAAAAGGCATGCCGTGTGCCAGGTGCACTTGTGCTCTCAAGAGAAAAGAGCCTTCTCCTTCCTTTTTGGTGATTTTTAAGAGCGTGTTCTCAGCCAGGGTTTAACATGCCAGGGGCAGGGTGTGAACCTGTCCTCATCTCATCCCAAGGGCTTCAGCAGCTCAGCCTCTTCCAGCCCAAGGTCTGCAGGTCACACACCACTGCAAGGACTCTCAGACCAATACAAACCAGTGCAAGCTGCCTTAGCTCAGAACTGGCTGTGCTCGTATTCCTTGGAAAATAAATTAAAAAAAACTCTGGAGGGTTTGCTGGCTTGGAGATGGGGATAGCAGTGGCTGCCTGCTTTTAAAGCACGTAACTTGAATATACACGAAGCGTTTGGAGGCACTCACAATGAAGAGAAAATGAACCTTTTTGAAGATGATGCTCATCTTCAAAATATTAGTACTGATTTTGTAATACTGTGCCCTAGAATAAGCATCTGGGATTCTAGCAAACAGAAAATCACATCTCTCCACAGCACTTCCACAGAAATATGAGTTTTCTTTCTGCTACTCTTAAGAGCAAATTCCCACCCTTTTTTGAAAATAAAAAATATGACAAATGGAACAACACCTGCCCTGAAATCAGTTCTGGATGCTGTAAAAACAGAGGATAGTACTTGTCCTCATGATTTTATAGCCAGAATGAACACAAACAATGAATTAGAGAAAGAAACAAAGTCAGTGACTTGTCTAAGGATACAAAAGATTTTTGTGGCTTAGCATGGGTTAGAGCACACATCCTTCGGTGCTTTAGCAGCTCTCTTGTCCTGTCTCCCTAAACCAGACTGGGCTTCAATATTTTCTGCTTTCGCCTTCTCACTTTCCCTCGCCTGTAATGCTCTGGCCCAGCTGCTAAGGGTCCCAACCCCGGCCATCTATCAGAGACACATTCTGTTCACAGCATGATTTCTAGCTTCCTGGCATATACAAGGCTGCACCACATTATTGTAATAGGAAGGTTTCTAACAGTGCTATCAAAATGCAAGTGATAAGAGCTGGCTGAATTTTTANAGGTAGCCATCAGGTAGGACATGAACAAATATTTTTCTTGCTTAGGTATAATTTTGTAATAGCAAAAATATTTTTTTTTTTATGTGGGAGGTGGGGGGAACCAAAACTTGTTGCTCTCACTGAAAAAAATGTATTTCCTCACAGAGGGAAAAAGAAGAAGTTTCTATGCATCAACATGTGTGCGTGTATAAATCAAGTTTCAGTTTTGATGAGACCATGTTTTTCGCAGGAAAAACTTTCCAATTTCAAAAATCTGGATCAATCCAAATGGCCCCATCTCCACCAAAGGCTTCTAGCGAGCCCTTTCTGAACCCTGCTGAGGCCAGCATGTGGACGGGGACAGCGTGACATGGAGTGAGCACCCAGGCAGCCCTCCGAGAGAACACCAAGAACTGCTGCGGAGCTTGCTTCTCCAATAAGCAGGTTGCTCGGGTTGCTGATAGGCAGCAGCCCTTTTCAATCTGAGATAGCAGCTATCAATAAAGCAAGATGACATCACATTTTCCCAAGTAGAATAAAGTCACAGCTTTCCCCTTTCCCAGTAATGACAATAGGCTCCTGTGAAAGCACGGTAACAACGAGCTCAGAGGAGGCAAGCCCCACATCATTAGGGCATCAAAACACCCTACTGTGGGCCTGACCCTGACTGTTTGGTGAAAAAGGTACATTGAGCAACCTGCAGCCTGCCTCGCATTCTGCTAAAATGTGGGAATGAAGCAACATTTCAGAGAATCGGGCCCCTTCTGGGTGTCACTTGCAATCCGCTTGCCTTCCCTCAGAGACTCTTCCCTTTCGTCCCGAGGCTGCGCTGAAACTGCAGAGTTGTGGCCGCTCGCCCTCGCGCTCCCCCTTTGCTTCTCACTTTCACTCCCATTGGTTTCACGTTCCCTTTGCCACGCGGAAAAGCTTCAAGCTCATCCAGCCCGGCAGCAGAGTTTATCCTGGTTCCACCCACTGGGACTTTCCTAGCTTCCTCCTACACGGCAAGGGGAAAAAAAGGCAGAGGGAGGAAGGCAGCAGGCACCTCGGGGAGCCCGGGGAGCCACGGTGCTCCCTTTCCTGAGCTAGGTTTCTATTGTAGGCGGTGCATTCCTCGGGAGGGAGGGTGTGTGTGTGTCGGTGCCTTCCCACACTCAGGGCAGCTCTTATTTAATGGGGGTCTCCATGCAGGGCAGAAGCCAGAGGAGATTTTGCCATTGCCAGCTCCCAGTCAGGCTCAGCGGCAGCTCACATGCCAAGTGCCGGCATGGATCGTGAGGCTGAGATAATGCTGGAGGTGGAGGCTCCAGTGACCGGCCAAGCCTCCAGGACGCACCTCAAGGAGGACTTGAGGAGGATACGGTGTGCCGTGCTGCTGTGCCTGCTGGCCGTGCTGCTCCTGGCGCTGCCCACCGCCTACCTGCTGGTCGGAAACCTCCGAGCGCCCACCTCCTGCTCCGGCCAGGTAAGGCACTGCCGTTTATTGCTGCCCTGCGAGGAGCGGAGCGTGGTGTCCCACGTCTCCAGCTGTTTTTTTTTTTTCTGGTTCTTATTCTGTCTTTATGAGTTTTGCGTGTTTAAAGGAAGGCAAGAAGCTTGCTGTTACATTCTATCTTCCTTACGCAGAGCTAATCTGCTAGGGATAAATCTTATGACTGTTCAGTCTTTTTAACTAACGGTTTTTGCTCCTCTTGTCATAATTCTACTAAGGTCACAGTACAAGGTATACCTTTAAAGCTTTTATTGGCATGCTGCAGAAAATGCTTAAAAGAAAGCTCTAGTTGATGGAAATCTGTGTCTCTCCACTGATTTCAGCCAGATTTTGATACTACGGCTCATTTTCTTCCCTTCTGGATTAGCTCTAAGATGTTCTGTTCCAGCAAATATCTGCTGAGTGTGCTGCTGTTGTCAGTGGGTCAGTGCCTGTCGTACATCACCAGGGAGACAGCTGGAGCTCTCGGGTATTAGTAACGCAAACTCCTGTGGAGACACTATTTGGGACAACTACAGAGTCTGATTCTAGATCTTGCATCCCGTTTTTTACTCCCCATCAAAACTTTCTTTAGATCCAGGGAACTTCTCAGCTCTTTTTCTTTGACAGGCAGCTAAACTCTCTTTGCTCCTAGCAATAAGGGCTGGCTGGTGTGATCACTTCTAATGATCTTTTATGCTGCCCCACTCCTGCTTATGTCAGCCTGCAAGCAAGTGTCCATACCCACTGTAGCCTGCGAATGCAGGAGGGCTGCCCCACTCTAGAAGGAAGATACATGCATATAGGTCTGAAGAATTAAGTTTTGAAGGAATTTTAGCTTCAGGTCTGAAATTCCCCGCCTAATTAGCCTGCTTGTCATATGGACATATATATACTTAGGAACAGCAAAAGAAAGCAGCGTTAAGTGGCCTCAAGGGCAAATTTCTGATGTAGGAAACATTTTGCCTGAGAATGATTAGACAGTCTGATAGCTGTGCCTGTGGCTGCGTGCATGTGCGTGCTCAGCTGCACGGAGAAGCGCTAGCCCTGCTTTGACCCTGAGTCTGCATGACTGCCGTCTCAAGCTCCAGCAGAGCCAGCTGCTGGGTGCAGCATCTTCCACATTACCGGGTTGTAACTTCATACTTGGCTGAAAGGAGGTGCAGCAGCTCTGCACAGTACCTCAGACTGCTAAATTTGCTGATTTCTTGCACATGTGAAAGTGCATGCTGCTGCACTGTCCCTCTTGCTGCTATTTAGGCCAGTTGGAGCGGGTGCACACGGGGTGAAAAGGCATTTTGGACAGTCTCGTTGCTCTTTCTGTTCCCATCCTCTGAGGTTCTGCAGTACTAAGCAGAACAGTTCAGTTCTTGAAACGATCTTAAAGAAAAATAATAACATAATGCTGGTTGTTTGATAGGACTAGCATGTTCCTGGCTCTTGATCCTGCTGGCAGAGTTAGTGGAGAAAAGTATTGTGACTGGGTTTGGCTTCTTAAGAGGAAAAGCACAACGTAAACCATTAGATTTACTCTAACCTGGACTACATGAGCATGTATTTCTATGCATATGCACCGAATTATTAGCACATAGTATTCCCTGCAATGATGTAATGAGGTGATCAGAGTAGTTACAGCCACTGCATATCCCAACGAGGCAGGGAAAATCATCAGGGCTGGCCGCCTGCCTGGGGCACTTGTGCCAAACCAAGGGGGTGGAGCGCCTGGCTGCAATTCCACGGGATCCTGCTCTTGCTGTGTTTTTCATTCACTCCACTGATCACTGACTCTGTTGTCCAGCAACAGAGCACAGCTGGGTGGATTTGTCTGCCTGCAGAGCTTGCTGTTAATCCCCCTAAGAGCTGTGCTGTGGGCTGAGCACATGTGCTCAGACCTGCAGCTCAGCATGGCCGCAGCCCAGCTCGGTCCAGGGGAGCATTTCTGGGCATACAGAACATGCCTCTCAGGAACATGTCATTTTGTGTTTCCTTCTGTATTTGAACAGTTAGAACCACACTGCTAAAGGATGCCTTCTTCACACGCCCCATTGATAACCCAGGCCAGAAGAACTTGTCTGGGCCCAGACGCACATGCTGGAGCTCTCTGCAGCACTACTTTTGGGGTGTGGGTGTCCTGGGCGTGCTGGGAGCAGGTGGGCCTGCCCTGGTTTGCACTAGACACAAGTTCACTCGCTGACCCTTGCAGCAGCAAGCTCATGGGAGGAGCCCTCTCGGTGCCCGAGGCCCAGAGCTCAGCCAACACATGCTGAGTTATCTCCTTCTGCTGCACTTTGGCCAGTCCTGGGCAGCAGGAGGGACTTGGATCCAGGACCTCCTGGGAGGGACTGGTGCAGCTGAGCAGGTGAGAAGCAGATGTAGTAAATTCATGAATCCATCCTTCCTGGAGCAAGAAGGAGGAGAAGGGTTGGGCAACAGGGGTGTGCCTCTTCGGTTGCCTGCGGGGTGAGACAGTTCGCTCATCTCAGCATCTGTGTGGGTGCACATGGTGTCACATTCTCCTCGGAAGAGGTATAAACTCACCTTTTCCTCTGGAAATGCCCCTTTCAGGAAGGAGCAGGGCAAGTTATGTCATTACAGCAACATGCGCAAACCATCGGTTCTCTCTCTCTTGTGATATGCTGCGTCTTGCATGAATAATCGAAGCGTGATGATGGTTTCCTTGGACACCTTCCAGACTCACTACACAGCTTCCCTTTTGGAAGTAGAAATCACTTTCTTTCATGCTTCAAGACAGAGCAAGGTGAGGAAACAGGATTCTTTAAGCAATAACACACTGCTTGGGCTGTTAGCAGGAAATCTATAAAAGGCTCCACTGGTGCTCTTCCAGAGGAGGGGCCAGGGCTGCTGGGCATGCTTCCCCAAAGGGAAGCCAAATTTCTGTCTGAGTGCACAGATCCACCAAGAGGAAGAGCACAGCAGCCAGGAAAGCATCTCCTTCTGTCTTAGCAACTCGGTCCATTAGCCCCATAAAGCAGAAAGTCAAGTCCTGACCTGCAGATGTTGGTACTTGGGCTTGTGTTAGTGGCATCCTTAGCATGGCAGGACCACAAGCAGAGTAAAGGGGAATTCAACCCAAAACCAGTCCAAAGGGTTGCACATGAACCTGCGTGCCATGTCAGCCTTGCAAAGGAGATGGGAGATGCCACAGTTTGGGAGGGACTTTAAAGTCCTAGCAGTACCACCTGGATCTCCCTCCTGCAGTCCAAAAGGATGAAATGACAAAGCTTAGAAGAGGACTGGCAGAACTATGACCTGTGCAGAGCCAGAAGCCCTAATGGCCTGCCCAAACGGGAAAGAGAACCCCAAATGGCTTCCTGATCCGAGGGATGCAGAAGTGCCTGGGGAGCAGCAGTGAGCACTGCATCTAGTCCCAGGTGTGCGGGACTGCCCTTCCAAGAGCCATGAAACCACTGCTTGATGCTTATGGTCCTCATGGGCAGAGACGCCAGTACGTGCCACAGCCCAGCTGAAATGCTCCCACCATCAAGGCCAGTTTTGTCTGGCAAGGGACAGGCCCCTACCAAATGTGCCCAGCACAGGCCATGCAGCATACCGGGAGTGAGCAAAATCGCGGGTGCAAGTACCGTCCGTGCCCTGCAGAGACCTGCCTGTAAAACAGCACCTTGTGCTAGACATGGAGCGGTGGAGGAGCTGGGGATATTTCGCTTATTAATTCCCCTGCCTCCAGCACCAAGCTGCTTTTCCCAGGCAGTTCCCCTGGACAACCCTGGCTCTTCCTTGAGGTGCAAGAGGCAAAGCGTGTGCACAGGGGATGTTCGGCCCTTCTCCTTGGCTTTAGCGACACATGGACGTAGGTGCACTGGGGCTTTTGGACATTTTTTGTATCAAAACAGTACAGCAGTGTTTTGCATACTGCAGTCTCCAGGGTAACTAGAGATGTTGGAGAAGTCCTTTGTCCCCAAGTCAGCTGTAAGGTGGGATTTTCAGTCACTCAGCACTGGTTATAGTCTCTCCACAGTAACCAAAGGGAAAATTGAGGCCACGCTGTGAGCTTTTCAGAATCACAGCCAAGCAATGAAGGAGAATGGAGAAAAAAGCTAATTTGTATAAATGATTTCTCTACTGTCTCATGCTGCTTAGCTCCCCCTCACCTCCTTCATCCTGAAAGCTCTTTATATACCTCATCTACACCATCAATGTACATCTTCAGGACAAATATTGCTAATACCTGGCTGTTTTGTAGCATTTTCTAGTACTAAAATATTTTCCATAGGAAGTTTAGAAGATTTGTATCCTTACCAAACTGCACAATTAGGAAAAAAAAACCCTACCTTTGCCACACAAAAGAATAATTTCGTACCTTGCAGCACCCTGCTCTATCTACTACAGCACACTGCCCTTTAGCATCTAGAAATGCAGCTGCTGCAGGAGTATCAATTCGACATTCTTTGGAAACAGGTAAATTGAGATTCCATGAAAAGCTTCTTTCCAGTTTTTAGTCAAAACTATTTAGGCATTTTTGATAAAGCAGCAGGATTCTTCTCGATATCCTCCCCACTTACCCATCACCTCTGCTTGTACTGCATTGTCTGAGTGCATATAAAGTACTTCAGCAGAAGGTAGGCTTTAAATAAATAGTCCCACTGAAGTTACACAATTAAAGGTAGGTTTGTGATTGATTTATAGCTCCTTGCAGTACTTGGCATTGTTAGAAAATACGTAACTTGATAAATATGTAGGAAGTGCCACATAAATAATGCTGTAAATGCTGTAAATATATTCATATGAATCTGGCTGAAAGCAAGAGGGTGTTTGAGGGCAATCCTCCACACCGACCTTGTGCTTCCCACAAAGGGAAGGTCAGTCACCTGGCTGTGACCGTGTCCCATTGAAGGGATGGTGGTGTTTAGACACCACAGCAAGCAGGCGGGACCTCAGAGAAAGTCATTAGTCATAATGAAAGGCCCAGACATCTCGCTGACAGCGCGGCTCTGTTCCTCTCTCAGTCACACACCGAGCTTTCAACCCAGTATCTCTCCTAGACGATGTTTCCTGTAGAGCAGCCGACTCCTGTGCCTGGGCTGTGTGTGTGTACAGTGGAAAGGGAGGGAAAAAGATGTTTTTCCCTGCAGTGTTCATCTCCATTTTTTTCCAACACATTGGGGCCGTTATTTTAGAAACGATGGTTTTCTGCAGGAGCACATGGCTGCTCACTGCTGGTGAAACACTAAGACGTCTTTGGGCTCACTGGAGCAGCTGGCAGTTCCCAGACCCAGACAGCCTGATTCTTCCCCCCACATGCTCTCCTTGCCGTAACCACAGTAAATTACGTATTTTCAACTTCTCCTGCAATACCTGGAGTTGTGTGACACACAGCTACCAGGAGATATCTTCAGCATCTCTGTGCTGATGTTATTTCAGCCTGTTTTTTTGAGCAATGTACATCAAATCATCTGCTGAGAGCCTCTTCTGTATCCAATGTATTTATTGCATCTGTCCACAACACACACCACACCTCACCAGGTGATCCCCAGCTGGCTGCATATCCTCGACCATCTGCTTGCCACAACCACACCATCAGCATTGTCCTGCCATGCACCGTGCCTGGCACAAGCAGAAGGAATGGTGCTCCCCATGCCCTGGGGAAGCCGGATCCAGAGCCAGCATCCTGCAGCTCCTTCCTCCCCCCTGCAGCTGTGCTGGTTTGCAGGCTGTCATAAGAGGGCCAGCTCCTGGCGAGGAGCCACTGGCTGTGCAGGGTGTGAGTCAGGAGCAGCCTGGGAGGTGTGTGGCATGCAGACAGCGGCTGCCCTTTTTTTGCTGCTTGACCCAAACATCAGCACTGCTTGGCACGGGCACTGCCACTGTTGGGAAGTGTCATGAGTATGCTGGTGCTCAGGAATATTTATGATGCAAGCAAATGTGAAACAGCCTGCCTTGCCCTGGGGGAGCACCAGCATGCGTGGTGCTCCCAAAAATTCAAGGGAGACCTAAGAGACAGACTTGCAGTCTGAAATAATGCAGATGCAGAAAGGGAAGCAGCAGGTCTGTAGATGGTAGAGCTCTTACTCTGTTTGCTGGCGTTTTGGACGCACTTTACTCAGCCCTGCTGAGGTTTGAAGCAGGGAAGAATACGTCACATTGCTCTGCTTGCTCCGTTTCACTGCATGGATGGAGAGACAGAAGTCACCAAGCAGCGGTGCTGCAGCATTGCTGGGTGGAGGCACCGTCCCACAGGAGCGTTAGCGACAGCCACTACCGCAGCACTCCCCCAGCTATGCCAAGGGCTTGTCCAGCCCATGGACAAGCCTGGAGCTGAACACAACCACCACAGGAGCCCAGTTTCTGTCCCTGGCACCTTCTATGACTTGTGGGCGGTTTCAAACAAAGAGAAAAAAAACTCTTGCAGTGAATCAAAGCTCTGTCAGGGCTTGTCCTTTTACTTAAAAGCTGTAGCCGAGGTGGAAGATATTAGTGTAACATCTCCCATTTTCTGGGATAACGCAAATTGGACCCTCGTGGAGGAGCCCTGGAGCTAACCATTTCCACATCTCTCCTGCAGGTCGCAGATGCGAGGGGCTCTCACTTTCTGAAGCAGCGGGCAGTAGCCACCGGTAAGTTTGCTGGTCCTTTTCCCATCCCCAGCACCTTTTTTTGTCGAGGTTTTGCAATCACTGCTGCAACACCCAGGGCAGACACCTCCCTGCCCGCCCTCATCACCCAAATCCACACGTCAGGGCAGACCAGGGCCACGGGAAGCGGGAAGATGGGGTATAACTGGGGCTGTAGTGAGGGGTGAGCATTTCTGACCCCAGGCAGGGCCAGCTCCATCCCAGTGCAGGCTCACACCTCCCCAGCAGCTCACTGGGACTGGCATAACTCCCTTAGCAGGCAAAAGCGCGTATTCTGGAGCCCGTACACACCCTGCTCCCGCCCGAGCAGGGGAGCACTCCCCCACACCTCCCCTCCACTCATTTAAACCTTCTTTTTTCTCTTTTCCCCTCAGTTACAGATAAAATTCCCAGTGTGGAAAAGCCAAGAGCGCACCTGACAGGTAATGCTTGTTCAAAAAGTGTTTCCCTCGGGTCTTACAGCTGTTGCAGTGCAATAATCTCAGTTTATATGGCTCTGATAAGATCTGGTGTTGCAAGAAGCAGGGGGAATATAGTCTTTAGCTTTGCCTTGTCGACCACTGCAGCTTTACCATAGCGGTGTTTGTAGGAAAGGGCCCACAGAGGAGGTGGCTGCCAGAAACGTTGCCACTCCTCCAGGCAGTTGCTTTCATTGAATGGGCACTCGGGCTCTTGTAACCGAGCTTCAGTGAGAGCCTGCCTTGTTAGTGATCTGCTGGATCTGCTAGAAAAGTTGATAGAAAGAGCTCTAGTGAGCGGTCGTTTAGGAAGAGCTACCAGTTTTGGAGCAAAATGAGGTCAAATAAGTCCAGTATTAGGGCCCTTATTTTTGCACGTCCTGACTGAAGCCATATAGCCTTCTGTATTCTGTGAGATCATCTGGAACACACATCGGAACAAGCAAGGGAAGAGTGGTGCCCAGCTGAACCCCTATGAGCCTGTGTCTGTGTTAGGAAGATGCCATCTCAAAGCACTGTCATGGGGTGGGTGGTCTCGCTGACTCGGCCTCAGAGGTGGGGCTGTCACCACACCAAGGCCATTGTCCTGAGCCCTGCTCCATCCTCTCCAGCTCCACCCTCCTGGAAAATTTAGAGATTAGTAGAAAAGGAATGGGTTCATGGCAGGTTCCCATTTGGATGGTGCTGAGTGTTGAAGGGCTCTCCAGGTGCTCTGAGCTTCTCCCATGTGTCCACTAAAGCAATTTATCCCAAAAATATAGCTCACTGCAGAGGCCTCCCCAAAACCCTGTGTGTTGTCCCAGGGGAGCACTGTAGTAACTTGAAGCAAGCAAGATGTTGCATGAAGCTTCACACAAATTTGCATATAGACTTAAAGCAACTAGTGCTTCAGGGCTGATTCCCTCCCCCCCCTCCCTCCCCAGCATAATTTACTTTCCCTAATCCACGAGTTCCTTCCTAATGCACATCCTAGGTCCCATCCGCTTCTCCACGCAGGTTGCTAGAACTGCAAAACGGACCTGTTCTTGCTCAAAGCACATCTTTGCTTAAGTTCAAGTTTGCAGGAGCAAAAGGACCATGGCTGCTAATATAGGTCCATCTGTTTCCTGAGTCCCCACGTGACCGAGACCCAGAGGCTTCCAGTGCAACTGACTCAGAATTGCAGCCAAAGTGCTGCTCTGCTGACAGGAACTTCCCTGGGTTGCACAAAAGTCCAGTTGTCACAGGGAAGCACCCAACGGTTTATTTCATATTTCCTTAGGCCTCCCATTTGCAAGAACTCCTTTACCATCATTCCCAAGCAGTGCCCCTGGGATGGTGCTTGTACTTCTCAACCTGCCATTTTGCCCCCATCATTGGTAGCCATGAGGAGGAAAAAGCTAAGGGGATTTTCTCACTCCTTTTCTGTGCAAAATAGAGTTGGGGACCTGAGCTCAAGGCTGCATCCAGGCTGCTGTACTACTTAGCCATCAGGAAGGAAACCTGACTTCCATGATCCTGTCTTTAAGCTTTTATTCAGCCCAAGCATATTTTTGGGCTTTTCTGCACCCTGCACCAGTGACTTCCCAAGCTTAGTGGTGCATCATAGCTGGAAAGTCATGCTATTCTAAACTTGCTATATAATAATTTCTTAGGTGTCATCCTGGTCTTTTCTTCTCAAAAACTGACTTGTGCACAGAAAGTGAAAAAGGAATAATTATTCTTTTGAAATTTATTACGTTCCCCCAAGTCAGGCGTCTTGTTCACAGTGAAAATGGTAGACTAGGCACTCTCCCTCACAGGAAATCTCTTCAAGATCTCTAGCTACTCCTCTCTGTCTCCTTCTAGATTTAGGAACATATATTTTGAAGGTGAGAGCAAAGGAGTGAGAGGAATGAGAACTAGCCAGAGAATTTAACGTGGGAATGCACCACTAAATTAGCAGTAGCAGGATGACTCAATGTTTTGGTCTCTGTTCCTTTATGAAAAGTTCTCCACCTGCTCATGGCCTTTTTAACACACAATGAGCATTTTGAACTCATCCACACTGGCACCAAGATCTCTCTCTGGTGGCTGTATGCTAGTAAAGCATGGCATGGTCAGCATGAAAATCCAGTTGGGGCTTTTCTCCATCCCCATTCTGCCCTGTGCACTAGCTCATACTCGGTGCTGACTGTGCCATGCCGTGCCATCATCCCCGCTGTCATATTGGGCTGTACTTCAGGTCAAGTTGCAGACCAATGCATATTCCTCCTTGTCACCTCCTTGGCATGGCTGGATGAAGCTTGTTGCAGAAACCCCATCAAGTACCTGGCTAGCACTTCTCATGCTGCAATGGTATCCAAATGCTCCACTAAATCTGGGTAGAAAGTCACTTTCTGGTTCTGCTTGGTTGTTGAACCTTTTAAGGTCAGTTATTAAACTCCCAGGCCATGATCTTGAGCAATAGAGACTCTGCAGCCACTGCGCTTTACAATACATACTGTGCAAGAGCTGTACTCCACAGGAGACTCAGACCCTCATCTCTTTCTTATAATACAGCTGACAGTATCAGGCTGTCACACCAGAGAGGGCCATGAATTGTAGAAACCCCACAAGTCCACCAGCACACCACAGATGCACCCAAGAGCTGCTAAGCAGTAGGGATTCCCCAGCAAGGGACTAAACCAAAAGGGATTTTAGGAAAAGGGAAGAAATTTTGCATGTAAGCAATACCAAAAAATAAAAATGCGTGGGAAACTTGAAGGAACTCTAGCAATGAATCCCTTACTGAAAGCAGATTTGATTTACTTCACGGATTAGCATAATATGTATATTTGCTGGAAGTGCAGCTCCATATATTTAAGAAATAAATGAATGACAAGTACAACTATTGTTAGAGAAGGAGCCATACCATGTTCAAAGGCACTTGAATGTGCATTTTTCCTCTTAACATGTCTCTAAAGCATGACAAAAATTAACCAAGTTGAAAACGGAGAGCATCAATACAGTGAGCTTTAGCCTAAAACTATAAAACTTAGAGTTGCCTAATTGTAGAAGTTATGAAATTGTGTACTTCATTTGGGATGCCTTTTAGTTATTAAAAACATTGAAGAAATGAGTGTTTATGACATCTTAAATGCATCATTGTACATGGCAAAAAACATTTTTCGTCAAGCTTCTCTTCAATTTTTCCCCAAACTTCCCAAGATGGAAAGAGCCCAGGACATCTTTGGGAAATTTTCTGATCTTTTCTGGTTCTACTCATCTCAGAAAAGCTTTCCGCTGCTACCACCTCATCTCTGAGAGGTCTTACTCCAAGCTGTTGTAATCAGAGTGACCCAAATGCTGCTTTAGTTTTTGTCAGGACACAGCTGGGTCCCTGGACACCCGAGGCAGATGAGATGAAGGCTGATGAGAATGAAGGCTTTCTTCATCTATTCATTTCAAGGCAGGATGATTACTTTTGCTTTCTTATATTCTTCTTTTTCCATATCAGGCAAAGCTCTATTGGTTCTAAACCTCAAAGTCATTATAATACTTTTAAAGTTTACCTTGCCTTGCTAGCACAATCCCTGTCTGTCGTTCTCCCGTACAGAAATACTCTCTTCCTATGCTTTGCCTCCTGGGAAAATATAGACGGATTTAATTCTTCAACAGCACTGACAGGCAGGCTAAGAAAAAATTGTTTTGTTGTGCTACTCAGAGAACATGCAAGAAGTTGCACTTCTAACACCTGCCTTTCTCCTTATGGGTTATCTCTTGACAGAAAAAAGGATCTCACTGGGGGCCGAACGTGTTCATTTTCCTGGATCTCATTTCACCCAGGATAAGCCTAACGGTTGTTGCCAAGAGCAGTTCAAAGCTCTCCCTTACCTGCGTTCAGTTTGCCTCCCTGCCTGTGCACACACACACCTTCCCCAAACACTGAATCAAAATCAACTTTAAACATTAACCTCACAGCTCATGAAAAAGAAAAAGGTTTGGTTTCCTGGAAATCAGGTGCCTCAGTCTTTCTCAGTGGAAGTAAATTTTCCAGGTTTGTTTTAACACCTGGCAGAATCTGAATGGTATGTAACCTCTACACCACCTCAGCTGCTGTTTTACCACAACAGTTTTATGTGGCAGTCAGTTAAGGGCAGAGGAAATACTTTTGCTACCATGCAGAAAGAATAAGTGCTAGGGCTTGTTCTCCTGGCTGTCACATGAGTGAAATCAAAACAGTGGACGAAAGAGAACGGGGCAGCAGCTCCCTGATTCTTCCCCCGAGCCCCTGCAGCCTGGGGAACATCCTCATGCTCCGCTTAAATCAGACTAATGCTGGGGTCTGGATTAGAGTTCTGTTTATAACCAGTTAACCACAAGACCAGTTTTTGTTTGTTTGTTTTTAAGTCTGAAGTAAAGCTGAAGATAACACCAAGCTTAGTGTTTTGTTCCATCAAAACATTTTCAAAATGCTGAGATAAAACTGGGGTTTAATAAGATGTGTTGCTTCGAAACTGGGCTTTTTAAAGCACAGTGGGGTATTCTAGTTTTATGGTAAAATCAAAGGACACTGGTAAACAAAATGCAATCGTACAGCAAAAGATCTCATTGCAAACACCCAGAAGGAAAGCTTGGTGCAAGGGCTAACAAACCCTGTCTCCAGCCACCAGAAGCAACTTGGCAGGAAGAGAAGTTCAAGGGTCTCAGTGCTTGGTAATAGATCATGCTGCTCGGTGTGAAACTTTTGCAAGCAAACTGTGTCTGTTATCCTCAGTTAGCACTACAGTGGCATAAACATAACTTCAGTCCATCGCTACTCAAGAAAACATTGCCTAATGTCTCTTACTACTGTCCTGAACCATTAGGTACAGGCATGGTACCTGTCTGTACAACTGTCCCAGCACTGGTTTCACTTAAGGACAAGGTTTATGCTCTGTAAATAGGTGAGAGCCGTGGGGTAAAGCCATCTGTACTTCCCCATGGTGCCATGAGACTCAGCCTTTGGGAAGGACAGCCTCGTCATTTGGGATCTGGCTCACCACCTGGGATGTCCAGTTGTGGCCTAGCCTGCAGGCAGCCTGCTCTGACCGAGGCCTTCCATCTTTGGCTTTGGCTCCTGATTGCTCAGATCTGGACACCATATGGATGTGCTCCAAAAATGTCACTTGGTTGTTGGCCTGCAGCTGACTTCAGCTCAGTTTTCTAGCTGTAAAATGAGAACATTTCTCTCCTAGTGTTTTAATTGCCCTTTGGAGCACAGATCCTATATTACATTCAGCAACATTTCCCCAGCTGGAGCAAACTAACCCATCTCTTCTCCCTCTCTCTTTGTCCTGCAGTGAAGAAACAAGATCTCGCAAACACCATGGGAAACCACCTGCCAATCCTGCAGTGGGAAGACAAGCGAGGCTTGGCCTTTACCAAGAACAACCTGAGTTATTTCAGCAACGCACTGGTGATACCTGTGTCTGGGGACTACTATGTCTATGCTCAGGTCACTTTCCGAGGGCCCATTGAAAGTTCAAGTAAAGCAAATTCTGTCACTGCAATCATCACGAAAGTCACCGACAGCTACCCCGAGCCCACCCAGCTGCTGACCAGCACCAAGACCCTCAGAGAAGAAGGGAACAGCTGGTTCCAGCCCATTTATCTGGGCGCTGTGGTCTCTTTAGAAGTAGGAGACAAGCTAATGGTCAATGTTAGCGACATCAAGCTGGTGGATTACACTAAGGAGCACAAAACCTTTTTCGGTGCCTTTTTATTGTAGGTCTCTGGCAGCAGCTGATGGGGGCTGACATGGCCATGCAGGACTCTGGTTTGGTGGGCACGCATTGGGGTGCTGGTCTCTGTGCTGTTCTCCTTCTGTACTGTCACTCACCTGCAGCATTCTCTGCAGCCTTAAATTAAAGGGTAGGGAAAGCTGAAGCCACAGGCTGAATTGAAACAAACCAAAACACTCCAAAAAAAAAGAAAGTCAGACTAGAGGAAAACAGAGGTTTTTGAAAGCAAAAACTGAGAGCTCTTCAAAACATTGTATACTGGGGAGGAACCTTTTATATGTGTGGGGTAGAAGTATTTATCTTGAATATTACAGCTAGGCTGCATCACAAATTCCTCTTCCAATATACAATGTCCTAATCTCAAAAAAAGTGTTTTAAACTTTCTCCAGCACTTCCAGTATAATTTTGCATGACCTCTCTTCAGATTCTCAGTTCTAAAAGATAATTAGTTTTTGTCATTTCCTTACAAATAGATTTGCTCAGTACTTTGCACTAATATAAAACACAGATTAATCATTAACTGCTTAATTAATCCCTTCCAACTTCCCTGTAGATTAAAATTATATTGTGTTTTGCAGAAGCTACCTGATTTTTTTTTTTCCTCCAGGAAATTGTTTACAGTTATTTAAGTCAATATGCAGACTTAAGCCTTCATGTAAAACTTCTAGGGAACATGCAGAAATGCTTTCTGTTTCAGCATGACAGTGGAATCCCCCTGTCAGCTCCTAACATTAGGAAAACAGAAAAAACAAGGCAGCAACAAGCAGCAAAATTTTCTGCACTTTTAAAAATCAACCACTGAAATTTCAAGAGAAAACCTCTGCAATATTTTACTTTCCAGTCTGTTTAATGCAAAGCAAGTGCAACTAAAGAAATCACTGCCTTGGTGCTCCCCCTTTCAACTACTGTTACAGCAGTCTGCTAAACACAAAGGACTCCCCAGCCTTGGGTGAAGGCTGGCAACCAGTAGTCCATACAAAATGTTCAAGGATCCAAAGACAAGACCATGGCATGCCACAACCAGGTGCAAAGCACAGGAATGCTTAGCTTCCTGTCTTGCACTTATTTTTTTCTTGCTGTCTCTCAGGGAAATTCCACAGCTTTCCTTCTCCTCCCACAACAAATACATCACTGACAATGACTCAAGTCATGTTCTAGTAGATTCATTCAGGCTTTACACTCTTAACTGCCGGGAGGTCTCACACCTGAGCACCTACCACGCAGTTATTCTGCAGGGTCTGGCTAATGGCCAGGCTTTGCTCTCTGCAACTCTTTCCCTTTTTTGCCTTACCTCATCAAGCTTCCTTCATTTTCCACTTCTTGGTCAGAAGTGACAGCAAGACGTGATTGTCTAGTTAACATTTCCACCCAAAGCCATGGTGGGGCCCAAAAGCAGACTGTTAGTGCCAGGAAGGCACTGAGGCTGGAAGATATGTGGGACTGGGGATGGGGGCTCACAGCTGAAGAGCTCAAGTGGGCAGAGAAGCTCTCAGGTGGAGACAGCCCAGATTCAAAAGACCATGTGTGATATTGCAGCCTGACCAGCAGTGGCACCAGGCTGCTTTGTCCACAGCAAGCCTCTTCCAAGCAGGAGACAGTTTAATGTTATATAAAGATCTGTTTGAGCTGACAAGGCAAAGCACAAATGAAGCACAGAGAAAGGCCAAGCAGATTAGGGATGAAGGAAGGAGAGGAGCAGAGAGGGAGGTGGGAGATCCATACAATATCTGATATTGTATCTCTGCCTCTTCATGGCTTGGTGTAAGTGCTTTTGGGCTGACAGCGTGACCATGTTTCTTAAACCTAGCAGATCTTTTATGTAGTAAATCATCTCAATAAATCATTCCCTATTCTGCAGTGCCTAGGTCCCATAGCAGGTCTGTCACCCTTCACTGTTTTATCTACACTGAGGCAGTATTAAACACATCACAAAAACTAGGATGTTGACATCTTGCCTTGCTCTTCTTTCCTCAGTGGAAGTCTTTCTTGCTTCCAGCTCCTCCTTGAGTCTAGGCATCAGGTCCACTGTGCAGTACAGCCCACCTAGGAAACCTTGACATTGCCCCTGCATCAAAACCCCATTAGAGTTTAGCTTCTCATCCTTTCTTTCACTTGTCCTTCATTTTTCCCACACCCACATCTCAGCTGTCCTCTTGATCCATTTCTCCCACAGGCACTTTCCCTCCTTCTTGGCCCTGTCCATTAGGTATAAGGACACCTCTTTGTCCAAATCTACTTTTCTACACACAACTTCACTCTTCTAATCACCCCAGTGCATATAAAACCGACATTTGAAAATAGATCAGAACAGCAGAAAGTAGAGGTACCAGTGTTCCTGCTGGTAGCTGCAAATGCTCTTAGCCAAAACATCCTGTAATGTCTTAATTACCTAGATTCAATTCCATCTTTAAGCTCTTATTCCAATGTTTCCTTCATCTGTTCAGCCTTTTGTTTTATGCTGAAACTGGCTCTTGGAGACAAGAAGAGTTATTCTGTATGCATCCACTCAGCACCTAGCACGCAATCTGGTAATCTGGTCTTGTTACTTCTCAGAAAGGACAGCTCATCATCCACCACCTTGGCAGGGCTGTTCCTACTGCTCAGAAACCCTGGCTTTTCCCCCTGCACCATCATACAATATGGTGAAATCAAAAGTTCAGGGAAAGGTTATTCTCTGGGAAACCCAAAGACTTTCCATTTCTTAGATTTTCTAAAACATTCTCTCAGCACCCCATACTGAGTCCTTCTGAGCTTCGGATTCCTTAGTTGTGTGCCCAAAATAGGATCTGAATTCATGTAAACATGACATTTGCAGCTCTTGCAGACCACCACATAAAGTCACTTAAGGTGACTAGCACACCAAAAACCATGGTATATCTCATAAAGGGAAGACTTAAAAGTGACCTGTCCAGGACAGGCGATTCTTAGCAACTAGGTAGGAAGGCTTCTATGAAGTTATATAGGATGAATCTGATTTATTCTTGGAGAAAATTGGAGTGCAAATTCTAGCTGTACTCAGACAGTTACAGAAATTCAGAAAGACCTTTATTTCTACAACTGAGATAATGTAGCATTCTTCTGAGGACATAATGCAATCCTGATAGGCTTGTAGAGCAGATTTCCATAAAAACTGCATCTAAAGTCATCGTTCACCTGTTGCACTGAATATGGTAAATACGAGTTCCAGGGAAGAAGAATTGTGCATGCAGTATTCAACATATAATAAAAGCACCTTCTAGGGAATATATGCACATATATACATAGACATATATTTATGCATATTCAATACAAGTTCTAGGAAGTGCTTTAGCAATAACGAGCCCTTTCTATGACAAGGTACATAATCTGTGTCCACTGTACACTGATGATAAATTTCACAAGCAAAAAACTTGCTTGCTGCTGTAACTGATACAGGTGTGACTGTCTTGTTCCATTAGCCATGGCACAAAGATATTTATTTTAGTCCAGGCATAGCAAGCTCTCCCACCCCAGTACTTACACTAGCTTCTAGTACATTTAGCATGCTAGCACGTTTTATATAGCATAAAGTAATATACCTGGCATTACTTGTTTTAAAGTGGTGCAGTCGTATTAATATGTGCTCTACTCCAGTGGAAATTCTCCCTTTTCCCCTTTCTTTCCCCCTCTCAGCACTAATAATGTTTCTGTAACAGTGACTAGCAAGTATAATAGGAAGCACACAGGGGCTGATTCTGATCCCGGTGACTTCACGGAAGCCAATGGCATGACCTCAGGGTAAAGCTGCTTAAGTGAAACAGAGTTCAGGCTCAAAGGGAAATATCTCAAGCAGACTGAACCCAAGCTGCAGGTGATTAAATTTTCCCAAAGCTAAGTAAGGAAAGAAGCGTTCTTAGAAAATCATGTTTATTGAATTAGAAAATTTTCTTTAACGTAAATCTGGAGATGTGAAAATGCATGTGCATCAGCATTTTCAATTGAATGAGAAGATGATGAAATCTGGCCTTGTGAACAAGTGACCTTTCAGCCTGTGGTCATACTGAAAATATGCTTTGTTTTGAGTGGATGTGAAACTAAAACAGTTATAAGAAAAACTCCAAGCTGGAGGAAGAGGGTCAAATAAAGCAGCTCATTCTACATTAACTAAAACAAACTGTAATTTCAGATTTCGACCCTTACATCTTTCAGAAAATGATATTTAAGCACTTTACAGAAAAAAGACGTTGAAAGAAGAAACAGGATTTTATTTTTTTTTTCAATATGAAGTCTGATCAAAATATTTTTGTTCTTAGGAATTCTGTTCTTCCCTAATCTCTTTGATCTCCAAAAATCTAACACTAAATATAACACAGATTCATAAAACAGTTCATTTACCTACTGCTTCCTTTCCCCTTAAGAACTAATAATAAGCATTAACTCTCTCTCTGTATAGATATGTAAGTAAATTTAAATCAAGCTATAAAGGATTACAGCTCAGATCTTACCAACATATATGCTTGCTTTACTCAGTCTTAAGCATGTGGCTAAAACGAGCGTCATTGCAAAAGTGATCTCACTTTTCCTATCTGGTGTATGGGAGGAGTAAAATCAAATTAAAAGTGATTAAAATGTTTTACCCATGTTTACCCTGAACTACACCATTATGGGAGTAACCCTCCAAACAAGGAGCACTCAGATGGACCATCTTCAGCGCATGTATGTTGGCAGGATTAGGGTCTAGAGGTGGAAAGTTAAAGGTCATGTTCGTTAGTAAAACAGAAAGTAGGCTGGTGAGATGATTTTGCACATAACAGTTTAGCGGACGTTAGTTTGAGCAGACCCCCGGGAGGAAGGGACACTACCAGGCTATATAGAACTGCTTGGTCGAACCAAGAGGAATGGATTAAGTTATTACTTGCAATTTTCAATAGACATAAACCATATTTTGAAAGAATGCAATTTTTCATCTCTGTATAACTGACCACAGTGTGCTTTGTGTTTATTAATCTCCTAGGTGGCCCATCATTTCAGATAAGAAATGAGGAGAAAATTCATTCTTTAGAAGAATCAGACAGTGTTAAGAACTTTTGCCCAAATCTGGGTATTTAACACCAGTATAGCATTTTGCTATTGTAATGTATTTTCATATAAGTGATTGTATATTTCCTTGTGCTTAAGTAACTGATGCGCATCTTTACTAGTAGAACTAGCTTAGTTTTTTGTTTCCAAGTTTTCTGATAATAAAAATGCAAGTTAACTAATATGAGAGCTTCTGATCCTGGTCCCCTTCCAAAAACACTAATTGAATCACATGCATACGAGTGATCAGCTAATACACCCAAACCCATGTTGTTGTGTGTTAATCATTATCATGTCAGACTCGGTTAGCAATCCCCCACCAGAGTGAACTCAGACTCAGATGTTTCTTCTTGCCTCAGGGTTTAACAGCACTTGCATTTCAAAAGATAAAACAAAAGTGAGCAGATTTTCTGTCCCTTTTCCCCTTTGCAGGGCGGGAAACAGCTGGTTCCCTTTTTTTGTTATTTCTTAGTCTGTTTTTGAAGTATGTCCTCTGGAAAAGCAATGCTCATTAGAAACGTCATCCTAGTTATACTGTCAGTCCTGAGTCGAGGACCACTGCTTTTCACTGAGCAGACAAGGGAGATGGGAACCACATTATTCCAACCACCTTTGAAAATAATCACCTGACTGAAAAGCCACGCTTGCCCTATCTACAGCCATACATGAGAGCACCCTGACAGCTTGGGAATTGAGTGTTTCCAATTGCTCCGCTCCTGGCTGCCAGGCACAACCCAGCTGGGAAGTGTTGGCCAAATGAGGGTTCAAGTCCTGAGTGAAGGCAACAGAGCTCTGGGCACCCTTAGCTCAGTTCTGGCTTGAGCTTTGCTGTCCTTACATTTTCAGTGTAGTAGCAGTACCCATTGGATATGTATTTCTCATCCTGCATGGTGTTATCTTCAATCCTCTGCTGCCAAGAATGCAAGTTGTTTCTTTCCACTAGCAGAATTGAGAAACGTTATCCTAGTGGGCATATTATTTCATATTTCCACAATTTGTCATTTTCCTGGCTTGAACTCGGAATAGCATTTTTAAATTAATTCAGAAGAGGTTTCTGGTTATATGCTCTGGCTCAAGTAAGGTTTTCACTTGGAAGCTCTGATGGAGGAAGCATGTTTACCCTGGCTTTCATCCACTCTTGCATACCTGAAGTGTTTTGTTAGGTTGTGGGCGGTAGCTTTGGTAGATCGGCCAAGAGTTAATTAGACAGTAGGTATATCAGACTGTTTTCTCCTATAACACATCCACACCAAAAAGATTGTGTGGTATTTTTTTTTGTTTTAAATTTTCTACTTTAACTTGAGCTAAGCAGAATTCCCTTGTTTTATTGCCATTTTACTCTATACAGGCAAAGCACAGATTAATAGGTTGAGTTAACATCATCTTGGTAGTCTAAATACACTGGTACATGTAGTCCCTCCATGTGAGCATTGTGCTTTATTTTTCCTACCTTTATCATCCTAAATTTCCATTAAGAATAGAATTGTCTATTCTTAATAAATTCCTAAGTTCCCTTTCTAGCAAGGGTAGAGATGCACATTTCTGAAAGGCTGCTCATTGCAGGGGAGGTGGGGATAACAGAGGTGTTTCTCTCCCAGAACTACAGAGCGTATATATATTTTATTTTGCTAGCTAAATACAAGTAAGATTATAATAGCAACACACAGCAGGGGGAAAGCTGTCTCCAGCCCCCACACAGCACTGCACTCACTTTCTGAGAAGGCTGGATAAAGCTGCCCAGATACTTTCTGCCCGAGCAGAATCTCCGTGGGCTTTGTCATTAACAACTACACAGATGGACATGTGCCTTGAGGGAAGGGAGAACCTTACTTTAGTGCAATGAATTTGTTATTCCATTAAATTCACCCTGAAGAGTAGGACACTACCCATGAATGTTTAAGTTCTTGAGATGCCCAACCATAGTTGGATCTGCTGCTTGCCAGCTTTGTTCTTGCTGGAAGACCTCTTTTTCCTGGCTGGGAAAATATCACAATAAATACATCCAGTTTTTGGGAAAAGCTTTAAGTTCACTCTGGCAGGGCTTGGAGATTGTCTCCTAAGCATCTTGCAGGATGGAGCACAAATTAAGACAAAGTGGAAGTGATCTGCGCTCACAGGAAGAGCCTTTGCTATAAAAGGTTCAGCTCACTGACAGGCAGCTGAATAAGGGCCATGTTTTCTAATGCTTAGCAGCTGTCAGACAGTTGCTAAAGGAAATTAGGACCCCATTGTTTGATTTCTTTTTGAGACGTGGTGCCAAAGACAGATAGGAATCTCTTCAAAAGTGCAAAAACAGGAGCCAAGTTTGTCAATAGCAACAGTTCCAAGTTCATTTTGCCTTAGAAGTGTGTTACCACCAAGTCCTTTGGAATAGCATGAAAGGCATTGCCTGAGAAGTTAAAGCCTAGTACCATAAGCACCAGGTTATATACCACATTATGAAGTGCCATAAGTCAGGAATGTTTGGGTGTTTTTTTTTGCAGAATTATGAACTAAAATAGCTTCCAGATGCTCTCATTCTTGCACAAATCAAGCTATGTTCTTTCATTGATTGTAGCGTTTCATATTAAAATGTCAAAAAGGCACTGAAAATGTTTACTGCCTATTTATTGGTACTGTACATATAGATGCCTTAGTTTTATGTAAGAGAAATTGTACAAGTCATGGTATAAATTTGAGATCTATTATGCTTAACAGCTACTTCTTTTAGCAGGTGGCTTTGATGCCTTCTGACAATGAAGTTTATAAATAGTTTTTTAAAACTTGTGTCTTACAGCAAAAATAAATAAATAAAAGCACTTATTCGATTCATCTTGATTCCTGAGTCTTCCTATATTCTAATAAGCATCCATCAAGTGCTGATATTTACAACTGGGAAGGGCAGATGTTTATTTACCCATACCAATGTGGTTAAGTGTGCTGTATTTTTCACATCATACATGATTTCTCAGATGTGTATTTTTTTCTTTTGTATGCAAGCTATTAATATGTTCACATACAGAATAAACACTCAAAGTTATTAGTCCTAACATTTCAGGAACAGTGAAATTCATCCCTATTCATTTGAGGACCAGTTTCAGACATTTTCATGAGCCTTTATTTTAAGGTCTGTAATTAGAACATTTTGCTCCATTAGCGTACAATCGTATATCGGGGGAACTGAAAATTATAGTCTCACTACTCTTTTTCCCCTTTCCCCCAGACAGAACTAGCTGAATCTCACCATCATTTTTAAGGGTGTCTAACTCATAGTGGGGAGAAAAAAAAAAAACACCCCACACACACCAAAAAGTCAGTGCATCCTGAAAACAATGTGCCTTGCTTTAGAATGAAGGAAAAAAAAACCCTTATTTAACTGCTTTCTGCTCAACACCAGTAAGATTATTTAGTAAAATCTTACTATGTTTTGGGATTTGTTTAGAATTTCATAACATTTAATCAAACATTAAACATTTAACATTTGCAGTCCAGAAAAGAGGACTGTGTGGATGAACTGAATTCTGAAGTCTTGCAATAGGATCATTTCACCAACTCCATAAATCGATATTTCTGTAAAAATAGGTTTTTTTTTTTTTAAAAAAAACATTAATGTAGTTTGTTCATGGATGTCAACTAAAGTTACAGTGGTGGTTCCTACCTGGAAGCCTGGCATTATTCCAACTTCCTCAACAGTCGGATGGAGATGGGGCGACTTGCTCTCAGGGCACATCTCCCTTTCTCTATTAAATACATAGAGCTTAGAAATTTTAGCACAGCTGAGGTTAAGCAGTAGGATTCACACCCTGAACTTCAGTTCTGAGCTGAAAAAGTGCCTATTTGGGTAGGCAGCTTGGTCTGTGGCCTCCAGAAAAGGCAGCTCGGCAACTGACAGAACTGGGGCCTGAAGCTACTGCACCAGCCCACATAGCTGTTTTCCTTCAACAACCAACACAACATCAAGGAGTCTGGCTTCACCCTTATTTGATGGGTGTGAATTCATTAATTAGTAGGAGAGTACTGTCCTGTACCCCAACAGGGGAAGAGATCCATCACTCCCTGCTGATGGTCCAGCCAGTTCATTACTATGGAGGCACGCAACCATCTCCCAAAGTTTCAAGTTGGTCTTTGCAGGCAGGATATAGAGGCACAGTTGCACATGCAGAGACCAAAGTAGAAGAGATCTATTAAGATATAATCAAGCAAACAGCTGCCAGAGCACGATTATCTGTTAAATCATGCAAAATAGCTGTTTGCTCACTACACTTCCCTTCTCTCATCAGTTCCTAAAAGCAAAGCATGAAAAAAAAAAAAAATGACAGCCTTCCAAAGAGACTATTAGCAGCCAGTGCTGCTCATGCCCTAGCCCTTTAGCAAGATGACTTCACTTTTTTGCAGATGTCCCACTTCCTTTTCTTCATGTAAATCAGGGAAATCTCTAGAACAAAAAAAAAGGAGATCTGAAACAACTCTTTCCTATAGCAGTGGGACTGTTCCTCTTTGCTACTGAATTTTCTGGTGAGTAGGTAGAAAAGATATTACAGCGTGTGGAAAACTCCCATGTCTGTACAAATCTCTAGGTCCACTGAAACTAGACAGTTCCTCAGGCTCTGTTACTACCACCTTATGCATGATGACATCTCATTAGTTTACCTTCAGAGGTCATCCCTTTATACTTGTTTAATGGAGGAGGTTAAAAGAAGAGGTGAGATAGGATTAAAAAGGGCTTTTTCTTTACCCATAGGCTGCACCTAGTTCCCACTTTTGGCAAAAGGTGTAGGACTGATCTCCTGTGTATCCCATTACTGCTGCCCACGTACAGTCAAACTAGACTTTGATGCTTATTCATTAGGCACTTTCTGTTAAGCATTTGCTTAACATATTGCATTGCTTAACAATAGCATTTGCTATTCCTTACCCAAGCTCCTCAATTACAATCCAAATTTCAGGAGAGCATTTATGCAACTTATTCAAAGCCAAGTGCATAACCACAAACCTTTTTTGGCAAGCATACTTTTCTGTGGGAATACTTTCTTGCTCCAGTGGGGCACCATGGGATCACACTTTAAGGTTGTAAATGTAGCAATGACACAGTTCCTTCTACAAGAATAAACAAACTAAAACCACTTTAAAGTTCCCAAGAGGTAGCTGAGGAAAACCCACTATTTTTACAGCAATGATGTTGGGTAAAGAAGTGTGCTGGCACAGTTGCCACAAGGAATTTTCCACATCATTTCTTCCCAGAAATGTCTCACTGGGTCACAGGGCGGATCTCCTAAGTGATAAGGCTGACTATCATGCTACACCAGCACCTGTTCTATAATTTCCGGAAAATCCCAGAGGAAGGCACACATACTATGAACATGGCTGGAGTGAGTCAGCTGTGACATCAATGCAGTCAGTACCCTGAAGACAGAGTGCAGGTGGAAGCAGTGCCTGCCACCTATCTGCCTGTATTTTCCTGTAACACAGTTAAGGCCACCACATACCCAGAGTAGTGGAAAACTAACACGAGGCAGGTTTCTGGGTCATCCCCAAGCCCAGTCGTTCCGAGCTGTGTCGTTTCTCCACCAGCCCTTTAGGTACGTATGTTGCCAGGATGAGAGCTTCAAATGCTAAAGCCGACCATCCTGATTTCATGGGTTATGGGTTTATGCCCATCTTCTGGTAGACTAAGAAGCTAACCAATAACTTCCTTGAGGTGCACAGCCCCAACATAAATAGTTTCTGCTCTCCACCCACATCTACTACCCCTTTAGAAGGAAATGTAACCCCCAACCCCAAAGGTTCCTGGGTCCATCTGGTCCCACACAGGACACTTTTCCTTTTGCACTAGAAGATACAGATTAGACTATTTTACGTTAAGACCTTTATAATGTCAGATCTAGTGTAACCAAGGTTCATACGTTTAGATTTATGTTTTCACAGCTTAGAAATCAGCAGAAGAATAACATCTTTAGCTCATGCTCCACAAAACACGCCCCTAGCCCTCACTGAAGGGCTCCAATAGCCTTTATTGACCTCAGGAATCACTACCCCAGCTTCTGAGAATATCCTACCTTCAAGCGGCTTTCCCCCAAGTCATGGGTAAGCAACCTTCTGCCACTCAGAGGAAGGAAACCAAGACCATTTTAACCTATTACATGTACAGTACTGGCAGCACGCAGTGTGCTTCATTCAGCTCAGGGCCATCTCTTACTCCCAAGCTGAGCTTCCCATGATGGTCATACACTGCCTGCAGAGCACTCTCATACCACAACTATAGGAGGAGGGGAAGAAATCCAAGCAGCATCTTTGATCTCTCTTGCACTTCTTATCAAGCCAGAAGTAAGGCTAACCTCATGCTTAGGGCAACACTGCCCCTCCCTTCTTGGAAGACACAGGAGCAAATGATTATGCTTAAAGACAAGCTGTCAATATGAGTTTGAAGGTCATCCCTTCATCTCCAAAACCACTACTTGGTAATGTTAGAGGTTTATGTGAGGAGATAGCAGCTTTAATAGAAGCTCTTGGAAAAGATTTGCCCACTCTAAAATGAGATTTATTTCTAACATCACTGGAGACTATTTGGGTCCTCACAGTGCTGGTCCTCCTGGTACAGGAGTCCCTTCCTGCAAGGCCCTGCTATGTTCCGTAGAGGCTCTCAGAGCCCCGTCCCTTCTTCCAAGGGTTGTGCCACCAGAAAGTGATTCTTCTGAGCAGGAGCTTTCTATGTGACAGAAACCACAGTAGCCAAGAGCATTGCTAAGTCTAAAGAGAACTGGCAAGCACCAGAAAACACGTAGACCCAGCAATGGGCCGTATCATTGACCCGTCCCACCCCTCCCCTGGTGTCCACAGAAGGAATTACACACAAAGGGTACAGACAGAAGCCACAGGGTCCTCTGCCCAGGCTGCCAGGGAGAGCCCTGGGAGTACCATGACTCCCTTTACCAAGTGGTCTACACACAGCCCATGCCTCCCAGGAGGCCTGTTTAAATCTATATGAGACACATTGCCAGCCAATAACCTACCAGACAGAGCATTCTCCCAATAAAGCAGAGACTGAAGACCCCTAAAGGCACAAGGAACGTCCTAAGATATCAGGCCAATGGCCAATCAAGGCCAGTTCTTGAACAACAGCGGCAGAATATGCTGTTTAGGGAAAACACATGGATCCGATCACAGTTTTTGTTACATTTCCCTCCTGTACTATTGCATCAACTTTCATTGTAGCAATGGTTTTGGAATGTACATCCATGCCTATTCCTTTTAGTATTAAACTCATGACTAAAAGGTCTGTGAACAGATTAATCACTTTGTAACTAAGTTGGTAATAATTACTTGCTCCTTCTATTTCCTACAACAGATTCCTTAAATTCCTTGTCTGCTGTATCAGAGCACTCCCGTCAGTTTCAACCTGAAGGTTAGAAAAGCCCTTGAGCCAGGGCAGCACCACTCACCTGGAACACAGGAGGTATGAGGTCAGTCTAGTCCGGGACATGCTGTCCTTCTTGGCTGAGGCTTTGGAACATGACAGTTGTTTGTCAACGTTCACATTTCCTGTTGTTTGTCATCCAGCAACCTGTACCACATTAAAGAAACCTCATCAGAAGCCACAACCACCCCCTCTCTTCCTCCCATATGGATACAGTGTTTGACCTGTGGGTCTTCCTTGCTACCAGAGCAGATGTGGAGCCACATGAATTAGCATGGATGCTAATAACCCAGAGACAGATCAGTTTACTGCACCATTTGAGACCATTCTTCAGTGAGCAGAGAGCTCCTTATCAAGGCCCCATGTAAAAGGGAGCTACAAGGACCTCTTCGGTCAAAGAGGTCAGGACTGGGTGATAGTGTCAGCTAGCTTCTAGTCTCTGTTACAAAACACCACTGAGAAAATAGGTCTTTTTGTCCTGCCTTCCTTCCCCCACCTTTATATGCTGTTAGTGTCTAATCTGGGAGACAGAGAGAAAATAGAGCTCAGACAGGATATTGCTGGTTTGTTAACATTTTCCACTTTTTAGGCTTTCCCATCTGGCTCTTCAGAAAAAAATAAGTATTTCTTTTCTCCTTTCCTGATTGACTCTAGGGCATTCAGTCACAGAACCTGGGGCCCACCCTACGGTTCAGTCACAGAACCTGGGGCCCACCCTACGGTTCTTTGAGAGCTGCTCTCCAGTGATTAAGGAGGAGCATGTCAGAAGGCTGCTATACACCACAGCACAGCCTTCCCACACAGCAGAGATTTACAAGGAATTTCAGAAATCATGCTGATAGGCTCAGACAGCAGAATGACATCTCCTCACTCACCCTGTAGTCATCACCATCGATTACTTCTGTGGTTAAGGAGCAAAGAAAGCCTTTGGCTGAAGAAGCTAAGCACTAACTCAACTCAGAGTCACATGCAACAGGAAACATCACATATACGTTAGCCCAAACTATTGCATTACCTGAGTGTTTTCCACTCACATACTTAAAGGAGTACATTTCAGAGTTGACTAGTTAAAAAATATAAAAAATACTGTAAGTAGCTGGTCTCCCTCAGCTTCCCATGGCTACCTCCCCAAACAACACATTATGCCTCACCTTGCCTCCACACCTTTGGGGATCAGCACATCCAGACACCTGAGCCCCAGCACGCACCAGAGCACCTACTGCAGACCTCCTCCCACCCTGTACCAAGCACCCCCAGCACAACACAACCACTCTCCTTTCCCACTCACCCTTTCATCTTCCTCTCCAAGCACACACCTGCAGGAGCAGAGCAAGGTGGGGCTAATGAAGTCAATTAGCTCTCATTAACACCTTCTTGACCAAAATCAGTACCACCTGCCCTGTCAGGACTTCCCCAACCCAAAGCAAGCTCTGTCTGTGTCTCTCTGTGCTGCACCCCCCTCTTCAGGAAAATATAGCAGTTGACAAAACCAGATCAAAACCCTCAAGCACTGCCTTGGTGCTTTCCATAGCCTTCTGAGATGTTTGGGATCCCTCTCCCCAGCTGCACGAGTCCAGCCTCCAAGCCATGGGCATGTTCCCATCCCCATAATCACTTCTCTGCCTGCACATTTGCTGGGGTTTGGATGGGGTGAGGAGGAACCTGCCATGACTTGTGCATCCACCTTGCAAGCGATGCCCTGATCCCCATCCACAGATGGCAAAAGACTCTCCCTTCACTAGTGAGCTCCTTGCTGTCAAGAATGATCTCAACAAGAATATTTACTGCGTATGTTGGATAACATATTATATTCTCCTTACCCTGTTTCCTCTATCTTTACAGATTTTCCTTCACATATTCAAGGACCTAAAGCAGCACTGTGTAACGCAGCCTAACTGCAGCATCCTATAAATACCAAATGGAATTAGTTATCAAGAATGGCTTCCAAACGTCACCACGTGCTCTGATGCAGTCATCCAAAATATTACTTGTTTTCTTAGGCATAACTGATGTGTTCCCAGAAAATCAGGACGTTTTGTGGCTTTTTACTTAAAGGAGGTACTGATTTAACTGGACTCAGTTGGCCTACATCAAGAGCGTGTCCAAGGATCATTAGTGTATTTATCCATCTATCATTCCTATGAGATAGGGAAAGTCCGTTTTTGCAAATGGGGAACTGTGGAGATGCTAAATGACTCGTCTACAGTCATACAGGAAATCTGCAGTGGGGGGAAGAAAAGGGAATCAGATAGGTCCTCCAGGGTCCTCACTTGTCCTCTCACCTCTTCTCCGTCCCCCAGCTCCCAGTGTGGGGGCTGTTGGTCAGGAGATAGTGAGAGACCCTACACATGGAGCCAGTCAGGTAGGGATGGTGCGGAGATCCCCCTCCTGCGCAGGTTGAATCAGTGGTGGTCACCACTATCCCCTGCACTGTGACACGGGCTGCGCCCGCCTGGCACCACCTCTGGCCACTGAGGAGATGGCTTGGATGAGTGCAAGAGCAGGCAGATGAAGGGCTCAGGAACTCCATGCTCAGCCTCTCTGGGGGCCAGCACAGAGCCTCTGACAGTCAGTCATCAGCAGTGGAAATATATTTGGAGATACAGAGTGGAAATACAGTAGAAATGCGACCTTCTTTGGGTAAAAAAAGGGATTGTTCCTGTGTTCCCCATGATGTTTTTCCGGGATGTGTTCTGTCTTAGGAGCTTGGACCATGAAAAGGATCACCCCCATCATGATGACCCCACCAGCAACGGAGAGGGAAGTCAGGATTTAGTATCCAGAGCTCAAATCACAAAGGTGCCAGAGGAGAAAATCTCCAGGATGGTCCCAGAGCAGGCTGGCTCTGCAGCATGCATGGTCCTTGGGCCAGATACACTTGGGAAAACACTCACTGCCAAGGGGAATATACTGCAGAAGGTCCACAGCCACACAGCTGCCAGTGGTTATTACAGGCTAGCAGAGCACGCGCTGGATATGTCCGTCAGGCTCCTTAACAAGCAGCAGAACAGAAGTTCCCCACCTCTGTTGTGACTGATGCAAACACCCACAGCCAGGCTCAACAGAAATGGAGTTGGAGACCACAGCCCTGGGGTGGCAAAGGGCATGCCTGTGTGCCCTCATGCTTCCCTGCCTGCTGGCATCTCTCCTCCTGCCCTGCAACTCGTCTCCCCACACATGCCCAGTTTGTTGCTGTCTCAACGGGAAACCAAAGCCAGTGTTGACAATGGTCCTCTCTGAAGGAATCCATCCATCCACCCACTGCTGAAAACACATCATTAGATTAAAAAAAAAAAAAAGAAGATGAATTTTCAAAACTAATTTTTTCTAGCCACTAAATTCCCAGTCTAGAGGGTTTTACTTTGAGTTAATATGGGCTGTCTCTGCTCTGGAACTAGAGTTATTGATCCAGTCCTTGTTTACTGTCGTCCACCTTTGTTCCTGGACTTACTATCACCTGTGTGGGGTGAGAGCATCTGATTAGTAACTGCAATTTACAGTCTTACTCCAGAGAGACACCACCAGGAAGTCAGCAGCCTGCTAGCTGGCTGGGAAGCCTGGGGACAGCTGCAGGTAGCAGGGACAAGTGCTGCTCAGGAGCCTGCAGGTGGGAGGGACTCCAATGTGAAATCTACTGGCATGAGACACCTTCATCAGTGGCTGCAATAAAGAGGAGAGGGGTGTGCCGGTGAATAATTACCAAGAACTGTTCAAGAAAGTGTTGTGAAGTCCCCTAAATAACGTTCCCATTAGTAGCATGAGCAGCTGCACATCAGCCATCCTCACCATGATGGGACAGGCTGCTGGAGCCCTCCTGTCCCACAGAGGAGCCCTCATCCTCTCCCAGAGCCAGTGCAATCCCACCAGCATCAGAGGAGGCTTCCACACTGACTACAGATGATTTCATGTCAGGCCATAGTCCCCCTCGCCCGGGTTTGCAGGAAATGCAAGCTCCAGCTGCTGCTGCTCTGTCCTGAGCATCCAGCCATCCCACCCGCAGAAACCACTGTGGTTTTGGGGCAGTGTGTGTTGATAGCTGGGCCTTGACTGGGTATGATCTCAAGGCATGGCTGGGATACAGCCTTGGACCCATTAAACAGACACAGCCCATGGGATAAGAAAAGCTGTCATGAAGCAAGAGATCACCTCCTGCGGATTTTTCAAGTTGAGTCAAGTCTTGACAGCTTCTGCAGTCAAGTGGTCCCAGAGAATGGCTGAATTAGCACCCTAACTTCTGCAGTCTGCCAAAGCAAGCAGAAAAATCTGTGTTTAATTGTGCTGACTCATAAATACAGTGCTCTCACAGACCCTGCAGCATCTCTGCTCCTGATACACCATGGCCAGAGAAAGCATTTGCCTCCTTAGGGCAGCATCAGAGAGAGGAGCGGGGAAGTCATCGCAGAAGAGCCTGACTTGTGGCAGGACACACTCACCTCCTGTCCCCGGGGAGTTGTATGCAACCTTTTACTCAGACTTTTACACAGACTCTTTGAATTTTCCAAGCAGTTTTTTTTTTT
>VXAL01010492.1:19219-87422 GCA_013399475.1 Chauna torquata | reverse complement strand
TTTTTTTTTTTTTTTTAATAGAAAGCTTTGGGATTAGGTGTCCAAAGAATTTCTTCATTTCTTCCCCCGGTAATAATCTTTTATTTGACTAATCTCTCTGAAAACAGAAACTTCCTGAACAAAGTGACAGAGCCGTAAATCCTGCACCCATTTAGTGTGATATGAAGGTTGCTAATCTGGGAGTTTGGGAAGTTGGACTGAGGGTCTATGTTTGTCAAGAGTTGTGTCAGAGCAGACTGCCAGATGCTGTGACTAAAGGCTGGATCACTGCAGGGGCCTGGTGGCACCACAGCACAAATAATGCTCTGCACCATGCCAAAAGCTGCGTGCACCACATCTGCCTGGACAGCTGCACCTGAGCATTAGCCTGAACGGATGAAGTGTTCATGCACAGAGGTTCTTGGACAAGATCTCTCCTTGAATGTCTCCTCTCTATCAACTTTGTCCTTGAAGTATTTTTTTTTAAGGGATTAAATATTTCTAGGGATGCCTCCCTAGGATGTTTGCTCCCTGACTCAACTAGAGTCACTGGATAAACAAAGCATGCTGAGCTAACTCACAAAAACAACAACATGAAAACTTTAGGACCTTGACTCTTTTTCTCCTGCGCACAGACAGGCAGACAGACAGACAGACAGACTCCCTGCAGTTACCCCAGGGACTGAACACTGTAGATATCACCAGGGCTTCTCATCCAGGACCACATCAAATGCTCCCCCTTCCCCAAACTATCTTAAGCAAAATTAAGGACTTGTTTGTTGGAGCTGGAGCCAAGATAACCATGCAAAGTGATTTGTTGACAGCAACGAAGGAGCAGAGATGTGGTTAAGCACAGCACAGAGATGCATGGAAATGGGTGGAAACAAAGCAATGGAGCACCAAGTGGGAAGGAGCCACATAACAACTGGGGCCATAGCATGGGGAGATTAAACAGTTTCTACTCTCCAAAAATACACAGCAAAGCCAGGAGCAGGATCTGAGCTCACGCTTCTCCTTCAACAGCACCATCCCTGAGCAAATCGGGATTTTTGTTTTCATATCTTTGTTTTGGGGTGTCTTGGTTTTGTTGGGTGTTTTCTGTTCCTTGAGACGGGCAGCTTCATTCAACCAAAAGCAAGTGGTTGGTAGCTGCATCGGACCTTCAAAATGCAGCCCTACGTCTTTGATGCTTCTCCTGTGACCAACTTGCAGAGCAAGTGTAAAGCCCCAACCCCACAATTTCCCATCTACCAAAAAGCAAGGGTCAATTCCATTAACCCCCTGGAAAACCCATGCAGTGGGGGGCTGTAGGATGGCTCGCTCCCCCCAGCAGGGTGCTCGGACAGGGGAAGCCGCTGACAGCCACATTCACTCACAAGCCCCCAGGCAGCCATGCGAGCATTGCTTGCTATGGTTTCCCCATCACTGATGGCAGGAGCTGCTGGATGCTGGTGAACTCTGCCGCGGGGGCTGCAGAACAGCTTTTCCTCTGGGGAAGTCACCTCTGAATCTCCCTGACATGCCCAGGGGTGGTTTTAGTTCAAACCTGACATTTCAGAGGCTGAAGTTTGGAACAATGTGAAGTTCACCCATAGGTACCAGAAACCTAACTGTGCCAGCAGGCAAGCATGGGAATCCTACTTCCTTTCCCCAGAGGAAAATCTGAGGGGTCACCTCCATGCAGTAGGATCTGTAGCAAATGGTTTGCTTGCCCTCTTTCAAACCCGACAGTGAAATACACAGGAGAAAAAAAGATTTCTTTCTGTATTTACTCCTCAGTTAAAAGTCCTCACAGCTTTAAAACATTTAACCTTCAAATATGCAAAACTATTAAAGTGAAGAGGGAAGGACAGGTTGAATTCTTACAAACCATGATTTTTTCTAAGCAAGTTTAACAATGGGAACATGGAGTGACTTGTGGCCTTGAAGCCTCAGTCTACCACACTCGAAACCAGAACTTCCATCCCAGGGCAATTTCTGACATTTGCTTTTTCTACCTTAAAGGGGGATGAAAAGTAAAAATAAAAAAAAATGCACTGAATAAAGCCACCCAAGAATTTTTGTCTTTGAAAAAGGTGAAAGAGAAACTTTGGTAATTTCTAAAGAAATATATTTCATTTCCAATGTTGGTGTTCCAAAATACCTCCCCCCTAGACATTTTTCATTTAAATTTGCTTATCTTAAAACCTGAAATTTTGCTCTAAAATATGACATTCCCATGAAAAATACAAAATTTGCTGTATCATAGTGTCTCATTGGGATCATTTTTCTAGTTAAAAATGTTTTATGCAACTTTTATTCAAGCTAAATTTCAAATTTAGGTTCTGAACTCTATTTAATGGCTTTCTTTCAATAAATGTTTTCAAACTACTGCACAGAAGCACCAAACATGCCACAGAGAAATGAAATTTAGCATGATAATGGATTTAATGCCCTTAAAAGGTGTTGATATTTCAGTACCACACCAGCCATTTTGTACTAAATGACAATGAACAGACATTGCAAACCTTGAGGAAAATGGCATTACGCTGTGGAGTATGTATTTGTTAGCTCTATGCATACTTTTGCTATTAACAAGAAGCCAGAAAATAACTCATGTTATTTGTCAGAGGAAGAAGCTTACAACTGAAAGCCCTGAACATACAAATGAAATGAGAAATGCAGAAGAAAAAAAAAAAAAAAAGAAGGGAAATAGGTCAGCAAACAAACAACAACAACAACAAAATTAAAAATGCTTCATAATTTTAAGAGGTAGTTTCCCCTTGAGTGTCTTTTAGGTCATCAAAAAGGAAAAAAAAATGTAGAGAAGCCTTTGACAAGGCACAGGAAAAATGCCCCTGTAAATGGACAGTGAGGAGACTCACTCACAAAATCAGCTCAGCTTTCTCTTTCTGCTTATTTTGCGTTAATATGCCAACTAACAACTGTAAATACACCACAGGTTACAATTTCGATGAAAACAATCAGGCAAGCATTAGCAAAACATGGACAAAGATGACATTTGGATTGAATCCAACCTCAGCAAATTACTGACCCTGGCCAGAAAATCGGGACAGTCTTTCCCCACTTCTTGAACATCATTACATCTGACCTGTCGCAAATAACATCTCCAGCCACAAAGCAGCCCTCTGACCTGCAGGGAGCACCCAGTGTTACCACCAAACTCAGCCTCTTCTTTTTTCTGTCTTCATTTGAAGCTTGCAAGACAAGGCTGCTCCCTGCACTGCAGCCTGTACACAGCCATAAACGATTCCCGCATCTCATCTTGCATTTACCACACCCATTTGCCCTCAGCTTGCAAAGGACGTTTTCCTTGTTTTGTTATTCCTGGCTGTGTTTTTTTGCTTGGTTTGCTGCTGCGAGAGGTTTCTGTGGAAACACTGCTGTAGGAAGAGGGACCTTAGGGGAAACCTGGGAAGTTTGGTTTTTTTTGCTATTTACTCTCATCCTTGGCTTATCTCATCAATGAAATGAGCAGGATGATGTATTTATAGGGCACGAAGATAAGAAAAATAGTAGTCTCCTGGTTTTGTTTTTTTGTTTGTTTGTTTTTTGTTTGTTTGTTTGTTTTTAAATTTGCTTTCCTATGATGTGGCTACAATAGCTACTCCTCTGTCAGTTCAAAATACACTGAAGAGGAAACCAGGGACAGCTCTCAGGTCTCTGTGCACAACACAGAGGCACAGAGCCAGGTGCCCCAGACCACAGCCTGAGCTCAGGAGGGCATGCACAGCTCCTGAGGTCTTGCCCCACCCCGCACAGAGCCAGAGCATCTCTCTGGTGGTCTTCATCCCTGGGTGCCTGGCTTGCCTGCAGGAGCCTGGCACACAACTTCAGTTGCTGAGGGGTGGCCCATGAAGTCAGGACTTACCAGGGAACTCCTGCATCGGTAGGAGCTGAGGTTAGGGCCACAGCTGGAAGCAGGGAAGTGGGGCAGGACATCAGCCCCGCGCAGGCGGAGACCTCGCAGGTGGCAGATAAAGGAGCACACCGTCATGGCACACTGCTTCTTTAAACACAGGAATTTCATCAAAAAAAAAAAAAAAAGTGAGATCACAAATTTGGCTGATGACATTAACCAGAGATAAGAAAAGAAGTGTTTTATTTATTTATTTATTGACACCTTTCCCTCCTCTGTTTCTGTGAAGACCAAGGACAGCCAGAGGGAAGCTGATGGGAGCATTCGCCCAGGCAGTGCACACCTCAGGAGGCAGGGACAGAGGAGTGTGGACCCGTCCTCTGCCCTGCGGAGCCCTAGGGAGGGCTGGGAGCGGACCTACCTTGGGACAAGTCACCAGAGACCGAGCCCACACCTGCATGGCTCCCTGCTGTAAGACGTGCTCCATTAGCAGGCTGTTCTGTCACGGGGAGAGACCATTTAGGGCACGCAGACCTGTGATATGTAAGAGGTAATGGTTTTAATCTGAAAGAGGGTAGATTCAAGTTAGATATATGTAAGAAATTCTTTACTAAGAGTGTGGTGAGGCACTGGAAGAGGCTGCCCAGAGAAGCTATGGGTGCCCCATCTCTGGCAGTGCTCAAGGCCAGGCTAGATGGGGCTGTGGGCCGCCTGGTCTGGTGGGAGGTGTCCCTGCCACGGCAGGGGGTTGGAACCAGATGGTCTTTAAGGTCCCTTCCAACCCAACCCATTCTATGATTCTATCATATGGTTTCTATGATTCTATCATATCGGTAACTTGTAGGGTCAGTTACTTTCACAGACAACCAAGAAACCACTTTATGAGAGCACAGACCCAGGGCTTGGCCCTACAGCGATCACCACTCTGCCAGTCAGCAAGGAGAGAAGCTCAAGCACAGGCTTTCACTATAAGCAGCAACAGAGAACTGATGTTAAATTGTTTGTTTGTTTGTTTACAGCAGTTCTTGGAGGTTTCCACTGAGTTAAACACTGCAGTGAAAACCAGAGAGGAGTGCCCTTAAGACCTTGGAAAACCAACCTGTGACTTAAAGACACTACCAGTGCTACATGCCAGACCTGTGACACCTCTGTAGACACCTGTATTTAAGAAGCTAAACATCCAAACCTTGCTTATCTTCAGCCACATTTACAAGGCCTAGAGAGCTCCTTCACCAACCACTAGTGACTTGTTCACAGCCTAAGTCAAAAAGTAAGAAGCAGCAAACCAGAGGTGAAGCAGAAAGTCACAGAATTCATCCATGCCGAAGCTGGACTAACAATGAGGGCTGCTGACTTGCAGGTTAGTTTCCAGTGCCACTTTCCAGTTCCTCAACCTTTACAATATCCCTTGTGCTGCCATTCTGCAGCTGGTCCTGAACTCCACTGACCTTAGCAGTGAGCAGTTCTTCCCAAAGCTGATGGCCATCACAAAATAGCAGTACAAAAACCTCCCAAGAAGATCTGATAGACAAGTGAGGGCAAACAACTTTGACCAGCTTTGGGAAACTTTATTACTTCAAGAATACTGCAAAATACGAGTAACTTTGGCCTTGAGCAAAGAGGCAGGGAATAAGGAAACCAAACATATACGTGGAAACATGACAAACTCAAAAAGCCAATCTTTCTCCCTCAGGAGTGTAGAAAAGAAGCACTGGTGTTTTCTTCGCTAAGAGAGGCCAAAACAACTCTCCAAAGGCCCTTCCAGACTGATTAATAGCACCATATTAAACGTATAATGCAGACCTGCAATTACATTGGCAGTGCTCGGCAGTAAACAGGGTAGATTCTCACCATGCTTTAGAGAACAAAGGTAAAGGTTCACTCCCTATTGTCTCTTTTGAACATTAGCTTCAAATTCAGAATCTTCCCAGAACAAAACTGAGCCTATCAGGAGGCTGGGAAATGCCTCTCAACATCACACTCTTTGTGCCTTTGACTGGGGCTACTGAAGGATGCCAGAGCCAGAACCACCTGGCTTCACTGTGCCTGCTCTTCAGGAGTGGCTTGAACTCCTAAAATCATACCCAGATTGGACCCCTGGATGCACAGGGGCATGACAAGCCCCAGTGCCTGTTGTCATTCCATTTCTATCGAGAAGCTCAGCGTCAGACACAGGACAATGTTTTCAAGGAACCAAGTGCTTGATCAGTCCTGTCTGAGTCTTAGGAAGATGGGACTGAATTGAATCTCTTGGCATTGGAGTTCAGGTTACCTGAGAAAGCTAACCAAAAGAGCCTTTGTCTTCTGTGATGCAAAGAGAGAAATCTTTTTAGATATCAAATTGTCTTTCATTTCTCATAGACGTCATCAAGGGATCAGTAGAGGTTGTTCTTATCTTTGGTCAGAGGCTAGAGTGATGGATGGTCCACTTTGCCCTCCATTACTTCCAGGAAAAGACTGGTTTTCCCTCAAGGGTTCTGTTAAAACCAGATGGGAGTAGGTTACCCAATGTTCTAATCACTAGGAAACCTAATGCAATTTCCAATTAAAATGCGAGAAAAACCTATCACTTTCCCTTTGTTTCAAAGAGCTTATGTATCTTCAAATTGGCCAGCTTGCACTGCCAGCTGCACAGTCTCCTGCAAAACCAATGTACGTGGTTTCAGACACGCTTACCTCCTTCAGAAACAAACAAGATTATAGTGTCATTTGTGCATTGCTCATTCAAATGACCCCACTATAAATACTGCTGTATAGGTAGCATCAAGCACACCTTGCCCTGTGGGCCATTCTGTTTCCTCAACAGTATAAACTATTTCAGACAAATTACATGCAGAACCTTGAAACTAAATATTCCCTATTCAACAGTAGAATATCTGCAGTCAATAGACTACATAGCCTCTCCCTTCCTGTTGTAAAGAGCATCCCACATAGGAATTAATCATACCTCAGAAATAGTACAACAAATGGCAGAACTATTGGCACCTATCCCATCTCATAAAAATCAGGAAGCTCTTCACATAACTTGAGTCATCTTCCTAGTAGGTCTTTTCAAGCCTACACTCATTGGCTTGCAAGTGAGCAGACTTATTTTCAGCTAGCGTGACTTTGACCTCTCCAGTTTGGGCCAAATCAAGCAGCCCACAGAGGGTGAAAATAGCTGGCTGCAATTTAGTGTGAGCCTGACCCCACTCCAATCAGCACAGCTGATAAGAGCACAGCAAAAAGAAATTGATTTGCCTTGGTTTGACTTAAAAGCCAATAGGATTTGTTTTCATATTCGCTTGTGTTTTAGCAAGAACATTCAGCATTTAGAGTAAGAATACTAAAAACAGAAACAGAATAAACAACTATCAGATCACTGGTTGAACTGTCACTCATTTTTAGCAAAAAAAAAATCCCCCTTCTGAGAACTCACCTATTAAATATAATCATTTTCTGGCCCATCTGTCCATTTTGGATACGAACCTACCAGGAAGGCAGTGGCAAAATGCCGCAGATGAAGTGGCGACACTGTCCTGATGCTTGACCAGGAGCTGCACTCCACGCTTCTCAGATACAAGGCAGTTCATGCCAAAAATTATTTTAAAATATCACATTTACAATGGAAAGGGTATCACTCTACTGCTTAGTTTCTTTTTCCAGATGCAAAATTGCATTTTTACTTGCATCCCAGCAAGACTTGCCTTTGTGCAGAAGAAAGGAAACTTCAGTCAAATGACAGGGAGGAATGAGAGTGAAATAGGGTTCCAGCAGTGCATTGAGCCTCCTGACCTTAAGTATCTGATTGTTAACAACACTCTGCTGAGCAGAGTCAGACCAGAGACTAAGGTCTAAACCAACTCTAAACTCAAATATCACTCAGTTCTGTGTATCCTGTTCAAAAAATAAGGATGGATGGGCCGATGGACACACCTTTGCTCAATAACCTAGACCCAGCTTTACACAAGCTAGATATTCCCAGCAGCTTCTTGCAGCAAGCTAAATGCTCTTACAGGTCTCCAGACCAGCTGCACTGGGGGAAAAAAAAAACACATGGACATGGGATATTTCCATAAGGTAAAGTAAAAGCAACTACAGTGTTGAAATTAGATCAAGAGCATCAGTGCAAATGAAGTTGAGCTTAGAATATAAATTTGAGTGCTGTTCTCAATGAAGCTTTGTCAATGGTTCATCTGTGAAAGGGAGTCAAAGGCATGAAGACCAGAAGCAGGGATTCAGATCAAGGATCCCATGGCAAGTTCGGTTCACACCCATAACCTAAATCAGGATCTATCATAAAGAAAGCTCTTGCTGGTGCCATTTTTATTTTCTAAGTGAGGTGGTAATTTTGAAAATTACGTTGTACAAGCAAGAATTTCTCACAGCAAGTTTGTGTCTACTCATCCCTTGTGTTCACTCACATTAAGTAAGTGGTTTCCTTTGGCTTGGGCTGGCTCTTGCATTACTGCTGTTATGCATGAGGCAACAGCTTGAATAACTTCCATATGAAATTACAGAAAGCTATGTATAATGAAATTTCTAGCAACACTGAAGCAAAGGTTTTAGTTCTAAACATCTTTTTATCATACCTGCAGCATCTTGAAGTTCTTTACTGAAATTCAGAGAAGGGAGACGGGTAGAAGAAACTCTTGATCAACTCATATATTTCTACCTAGCATGGGAAAATGCTTGCATCCTACTCCAGAACACGCCAAACAAACCCATTCTGAAGTAATACTTTTCTTTTAGAGCATAAGTCAACAGGTCAGCAGTGTATATGATTTCAGCAGGATTTCCATCTATTCTTGCCTGTGCTAGGTCCCATTATTTACTTGACTCCAAGACACTAGCAGAGCTCTGCAGAACTGCTTGAGTCTGCCCCGATTTAAGATGAGGATGTCTGAGAAGAGTAGTACATGCAGTTTTCCAATCCCAAGCCAAGAGGTTGTGTGTGCTTTTTTTTTTTTTTAATGTTAACAATATCACTAATAACTGCTTTTTTTGCATATGTATTAGCCAAAAAAGGATGCCAGTATATGGGAGCACAGGATTTCTACTTTATATATATGCCTTTGGGTCTGACATCAGACATTCCATGTCAAACACTCTTTGCATTTTAAACTCAGTGCCAAGCCAGGCTTGATTTTCAAGCCTTTTCTTTGTTCCTGGAGCTATTTATTATAATTGTATAAATTTAAAATATTATATAACCTCCTTGGTGGACTACAACATATGAGACATTAAAGCGTACAGCATTATGTTACAGCCTTAATTGTTTCAACAGCACTAAAGACCCACGCTGTGCTTTTAAATGGGTGAAGATTTCCAGTGGCGGATGGAAGAGCTGAGACAAGTCTATGCTCTCTTACAAAGCTATTGGACTACAAAAATCCAGTAGATTAAGTGCTTGTTTAAAACAGTTTTCTCCATTAAACTTTTGTTACTTACAAGTCTTACACCTATTAAATTCCATTCTGACAGAGAATTTCAAAAAATTTGATTTTCTTCTGTGGCAATTTGCAAAGAGGCAGTGGGTTTTCTTTAACAAAAAACAGGAAAATTCTGCATACAGTAGGTGAAACTCACTCAACAGGAGTCTGCCACCCACCCTATGATGGAGCAGGCAGGGGACCACTGGCTCCCGGGCACAATTCCTTGGGGCATTGCCTCTGTGCTGCTTATGGCTCAAGGTCAGTTCTGCTTTGGCATGAAGGTTGAATGTTAAATTGCTTCTTAGGGAACTTAACTGTAATGAAATGTAAAGAAGCACCAAGTAATCAAGCACGCGTCTTGTATCAGTTCACTTGTCATTAAGACAGATATTCCTGTTTTAGTCCTGCAGTAAGAAGGATACCAAGCTCTACATGGATATTATTCTCTAAATGCTTTGCAATGCCAGCAGATGTCAATGAAAGGCTTTGCAGATCCTTCCTTGGAATCCTCTCCTTCAGGAGGAATTCAGATGTGAACTTGGCTGCACCAGGAATCCCCTTATTGGATGAACCCCCATGGCTTTTCCCCAGCAGAGAGGAGATATAGAAAAGAAGAAAGGACATGTACCTTTGGGCTGATAGGAAGCTGGGTCCGCCCTCCCAGAAATGCTGCCCAGAGAGGTGCACAGAGGGGAAGGGGAGGCAAGGAGACAGGGCCAGGGAGGAAAGAAAGCTGTAAGGGGTGAACTGAGAAGCCTGCATCGGCAAGGGAGCTGATTACATTTTAATCAAAGTTCCCTTGCCCCAGTGATGTCATTACCCATTGGTGTAATTTCCATATTCCTTTCAAATCAAGCAGTTACTCAAATCCTCAGGGTTGAGCTTGCAGGAGAAAGCTAATGGAAATATTTAGGGTTTTGCCCATAGGGAAAAACAGACTTATTTAGGAAGGGATGGTGGGAACTAGACAGACATACCCAAAGCAAAGACTGATAAGGAGAATATGCAGGGACAAATATTTTGAGCTTCTCAAACAGGAAAATCAGGAGAAAATCTGAAAGAAAATTATATGTTTAAAGCAAGGAGTCTTTCCAGTGTCCCACTTAAATTATTTTCACACGATGTGTAATGCACTGTGGAATATTCTCTGAAGTGATCTGATAAGTAAGTCAGAAACTGTATGTTTTGTTCCTCCTGTCAGAGAGAAATACTGGCATAACAGTATTCGTCAGGGTCTCAGCCTCCATTTACTGCCATGTGGAACCAGGTTCCCTTATCAAAGATGTAGAGATATGGAAATGCAGATGATGCAAAATCAGTGCCTTCCTAACCACAATGATTAAGGACAGTGTGGGGCTGGCCCAGAGCCACAGCTCCTCTCTCTGGAATAACCCCTTCCCACCTTTGGGGCCAAGGACCCCGGATTTCTGTGTGGGTTGGGAAGACCTGGCTGAGACTGACACAGTGCGGGCTCCCGAGCTGTCGCCCAGACCAGTGAAATGTCAAGTGATCCTTGAAGAAAATGCCATCAAAGTGATTCAGTAAACTTCCAATGAATTAGCATGTCCCAACAAAAATGACCAGCTTTCTTTCCCCTTCGCTCAAAGTAACCGTGTGGTCTGTGGCCTTTTGGATAAATAACTATTGGCAGAAGAATGTATGTGGTGAGTATGGTTTTCAAAGACCCCTCAGGTTTCCCATGAACCATCAGGAGAAAATGACAATCCTGGGAGTTGTAGCTGTGCTCCTGACACAGGAAGGTCATCTGTCCATGCTGACCACAGAGAAAAGTAAAGTTGGCCAGCTGGGAGTTTGTGATGCAGATCTAGGTCATGGCATGATCATATCTGCTCTCCTGTTTATCTTTCCAGCCATGATCTGTTTTTGGAGTTAAGGTGGGATGGCTTTAACAAGCATGCAGCTGCTGCAGCATCTCTGAGTAATTAATAGAAGATGCATTAATAAAATGTCCCAAGCAGAGCATCTGGACATGACAGAGGTTTCCTTGAAGAGCTGCTTGAAAGGAAGCAGCACAGTATAATAGAAATGATCCTTTATGTAATGGGGTCATTACTATAACAAGATTACGAAACAACCCATCTGCTTCTTAACCTTTAACCCTAGCTGAAGGAAGAAGCCAGACCATGATGTCTGCCTACAACCATCCATGTACAGGGTTTGTGCTAGGGCCCTACTGTCTGGGAAGAAACGTGCCAGAAGATGCCATGCTGGTCATGCTCTGTTCTTCCTCAGCACATGGGTTCCCAGAGCAGTGTCCAGCTCACAGCACACCCTGGGGCAAGAAGAGGGCGAATCACTATGGCCTGACCCTGATTTGGGCGCCGCAGGAGGCTGTCACCTCATGGGGATGGAAACAAGAGGAGAACAGAAAGGTCTCCAGTGTTTGATGTGATTCATTCCCAGAATGGAGACACCACCTTGCCTTGGCTTGGAAGCATCAAAAGACTCAGAAGTATCCTGAAGTTTCCAGGTGTTGTCTTTGCACACATGGCAAACCCAGGCAGCTGCTTGTGTCTGCGAGTAGTCTCACACTGGGAAAACTCAAGTGTGTTCAACAGACACCAAGTCTGTAAAATAACTGATCTTGGACTGCTCCCACGGATCAACAAGGGGGTGAATTTCCCAGGCCTGCTCAGGCATGACAGACAGCACACAAGCAGGGAGGCTGCTCTGTTACCATGGTCTCTGGGGGACCCCATGACAGTGCCATTGACCTCGTCTCTGAGAGGCATTGGCAGCTCATGCCTCTTTCAACATTTGCAAGTGGAGGCCTTTTTCTCCTCTTCAGAAATTCAGTCAGTTAACTTGGGTAGGGACCTTGTGAGGCACTGCTCTGGCATGTTTACATAGCTTTGCCTGAGATGTCAACAGCATCTCCGATATTTCCTCTACTTTAAGCCCTCTGAAGCACTGACTTCCCCAACCATTTAGTCACATATGTCCAGAGAGTTTCAAGGAAATTGGAGAGTATCAAGTCCCTGCTGCTGGAAAAAATATCCTGTGCTTAGCTGAACCCAATTGCAACATCTTCCAGGAGATGAGAACATAGCAAACAAAAATAACATATAAAGTATACACAAATGAGTAGTTTTCTGTTTTTCTGCTGCTGAAGACAAAGACAGCTCCTGCTGCAAAAGTGGAAGAAAAAAAAAAAGCCCTGACATTTTAAGGCGAAGACTCTAATATACAGCACATGCCACAGCATGACTAAGAGAAGTAAAGAATCGGTGGTTCTGGAATAAAATTTAAAAGGTGCTTTGGGAACCTGGATGTCTAACTCCTTTCTGTCACCTTTGAAGATCCCAAGCACAGTTTCCGACATATCCTTTGCTATGCCAGGCCACTCCCAGTAACTGGGCTGGCAGCTCACAACATAGGGATGCTCCTGGGGAGTAAGGTATCCTCCTGAGCAGGTCCATGCTCTGGGCACAGCAGAGCTGGCGACTTCATAGGCTGCAAGGCATGAGTCACATAGTCTCACAACATTCCTCTTGTGAACATCGTACCAGGAATGGTTGGCAGCTGGTGGCCAGGAGGTACCCCTGGGCCGGCTTTGCACGTAGCACTGTGGGTATCAGTGCGTGTTATCACATACCTATGGTATGGCAACTTCATGCAGCCCTTTTGTTGAAGGGATTGGTCCCTTGAGAATCCTGCCTGGGAAGCTTCCTCAGCCCAGGGCTGGAAATTATTCATGGACAAGGTTGGGACACCACTGGTGCCAGCTACGCTTGTGGCAGGTGCTCCCACAGCAGCTACACCTTATCTGAGTCTGCAGGAAGAGAAGAGGAGAAGTAACCAAAAGGGCTGCAAGGAGCAGGAGTCAGCATTGTAAAACCTCGGAAGCAGAACTGCTCACTTCCTGAACACATCCGCCAGGCAGCTGGCACAGAAAGGGGAACCCAGCTGCAGCGCAGAGACTGGGCAAGCTCAGAGAGGCTGCAAAGAAAGAGGGGGAAGAAGCAAAGCTGAACCCCAGCCATCCTTACCATAATCGTCTGCAAGCTGCCAGGTGCTTGGATAAAGAACAGCACAGCCTGGGAGGCTTGGCAGTCAGGTGTCCGAAGGGGTTAGTCCGGCCAGGAGCAGTTTTAGCTTTGCTGGATTGGTCCAACCTGGGACTGAGATGTGGGAAATGTGATGCCTTTACTGTTACTGACAGCAAAGGGAAGGAGTTGGTACGGAGGAGGAGGTATGGCAGGAGGTGCAACATGGTTGTCCATCTGCTCTAGGGCTAAAAGAAAAGCTGATGGAGCTGGATGTTCTGCAGACTAATAAAAAATAGATTAAGTCATCTTGCTACATGTGAAATGACTTCCTCAGTCCTGTGGGACAGGCTGGATGTTACAGCAGTTTTGACCTGAATCTTAGATGCGACGCTAGCAAGAGGAAATTGCCCAGAAAAGGCAGAGTAAACCCAGCCCACAGCTCAACCACAGGTCTGGCGTTTAAAGGCAGTGGCTTTCCAGCTGAGCTATGAAATGTTTGAAATGTTGATGTCAGGAGTGTTGCTCTATGGGCTCTCCAGCCATCACACCCAGCAGGCAATGCTTCTCTGCAGCCCTCTTGCACTGGGGGCATCCCAAGGGACAAGCAGACCTTCCTCAGCCACTGCCTCAAAGAAGCCTCCTCTGCTTAAGTGAAGAGAGATTATAAAACAAACTTCATAAGAACCAGCAATGCAAATCCTGTTGCTTTTGGGCAGTTGCCTGATAATACCCAGGCAGAAGTATGGGGATAAAGTTATAAACAACTCGGTTTTAACTAATGTATCCATGTTGGTCCCTCTAGGCAGGAATAATTGTACCACAGAAGCCTTCCATGGGAAGGAAAGGAAGAGAAGTGAATGCTGTGTTTTTTTTCTTGGCAATCAAATTGTACTGTACTGATTGAGCCACTTTAACCTGAAATCTCCTTGCAACCTTTTCCTTGGGAGCTTCTTCAGGGCACAAGGGAATTGAACAGCAGCAGCTCCCCCCTCCCTGGCACATGCCCCAGTGTAGAGGTGTATGCACAGAGGAGACTCTCATTCCACCTGGCATTTCATGACAGCTCAATGGACTGCAAGGAGAGGAAGAGGAGTGGAGGCCAAGCAGGGCAGCTGAAGCACTGACAACACAGCCCTGGCAGAGACAGAGAGTGCTGGGGGGTGGAAACAGCAAGCCAAGCAGCTGGCAGCCCTTCTTTGGCTCCTCTTAGGCTCAGGAATCAGATTTTTATGAGCAATCACCTGTTTCTCTTTTAGGAGAAGCAGGCTGGCCAGGCAGGCCGAGGAGGACACGCATCGCCCTACCTGCTGCAGAGGTACCCACTGCCACCACCGTCACCTCCCACAGTCCGGGCACTGTCTGGGTTCAGGGACGTGCCTGTAATGTCCAGTCAAACACGACAGGGAAAGCCGCGCTGAAGTACACGGGACCCTACCAGACGAGGAGGCCTTCACCTAGCCAAGTCTCCTCACAGGCATTCGTGATGCTCCAGCAACCCCACAGCTCAGCTCGGGGCACATCCCTCCCAGCTGGTGCAATGCTCCATTTCATGTCTTCACTGATTTACACCAGCATAGGTCTTTGAAATAGCTCAAGTAGACAAAGAAAAACAGAGGACTGTTGCAGCTCTTTCTTCTGCTCCTGATGATCATGTCAGCTTATAAATTAGTTTCAGAAAGATTTTAATAATAAAAAATGAAAATATAACTAGGCCATTGATCCCAGTATTGTTTTGTTGAGCAAACAAACCTATTGCTTGCCACTGAGCAAAAAGGAAAAAGCAATTATAAGAGATGCCTGGATGAAACCCCTGATCTGTCAATATCTCTGATGGAGATGAATTTTGTCAGTAAAAGCAAAGTTCCAGGCCTGAGAAAAAGGAATCCAGGGCCATTAATACTAATAGAAATCAGACTGCCAGACTCAATCAAGAAAAGGTGCAGCTAGGAGTGGGGACAGATAGGAAGAATGGAGAGGGAAACAGGATGGAAGAAGAGCTCTGTGGGTCTGCAGAGAAGCAAAAGAGGGGGAAAGAGGGGGAAAAAGACAAAGAGAGCAGAAGGGGGAAAGTGAGCAGAATGGGAGCCTTTAGTAGAGCACTCCTCTGGGAATCAGCCCCTCATCAGGCACTTGAAAAGGGACTGAGTTAATGAAGAGCAGCTGTAGAGTTTGAAAATTGCCTCTTCTTTGGGCCAGTGATTGACATATAAATGCTAAATCTTTCACAGAGAGCTCTAGGTCAGGTGTCTGCCAGCTCAGCTTGGCGGCAGCAGCAGCAGCAGCAGCAGCAGCAGCATCCTGGGACCATGCGACCATGCTGGAGCCCTTTGGAGATACAGCAGATAAAGTCAGGTTCTGCAGTCTTGATTCATTCCTAATTCCATGCAGATCCCAGCAGCAAGCAAGGGAGATGACTTCGGCTGTCTCTCCTCTGGCACGTCAGACCATTGATCTTACGGTGTGATTCCCCTGGTCTGGTTCCTTGCGGATGTTGTGCTCTTGTTCCTGGGAGTTCTGCCAATTAATACCAAGTGAAAACCTGTCCTTGTTCATCGTAGCTTCTTGGGATGTGCCAGAGACTAACAGGGTTAAATTGTAACAAGAAAGAGATGTTGGGCATTAACAAATGTCCTGGTGGTAAGGACAGGGACATGCCCTTACTGATTGCTTGGGCAGGGTGGAGTCTCCTTGGGGCTGGCTTTGAGACCAGAATTTGCAAAGTTCCTTCAGAAATGCAGTGGATCACACCCTGAAAAGGCCACCCCTGCAGTCTGTCTTCCTGTCCTCTCCTAGCTGGTGGGACAGCAGCTCCTGCTTTGCTGTGGAAGTACACACATCAGTGCTGAAGTGCAGACCGTGCTGGATCCCCAGTGCCGCCGTTGTTCTCAGCTCGGGTCGTGCAGCAGGACACAGGGATTTGCTGTTGTTTTGTCACTTTTGCACAATGTGCTCAAATCCTGTGGCCGATGGGGAGGTGGATGACTTCGTTCTGAAGGCCCTTGACAAGTGCAAGGTAGCTCTCAGAGATGACCTACACTGGAGGCAGCCCTGGGTCTCTGCCCTAGATTATTTCTGTACAAATGAGCACCCACCCCGCACCCTGGTTATGACCACCCCATTCTGCTGCGTTAGCCTGCAGAGCTGCTGGGGTTTTCTCTGGTCTGTTGACAGTGGCATGTCCTCCATGAAGATTTTTAGAAGAACTGGGTGTTGAGGGGTCAGGTGCGTGGTCCTTGCTGCAAACATGCCAAAGATGCACAATGATTTCACAGCAGTAAAGTGCAAAAATTTTGCAGAAAGTAGTGGGAGACTGCAGCAAACTTTGGGCAAGTTTTGCTTGAAGCTGGTCTAAAGGCTGTGTGTACATGCTTGTTACTGAGGAGCAGCTAAGATGGTTTCTCAGATCTCATTGTACAAAGGAGAAGAGGATCCATTTGCTCTTCCCTCTTTTCCTCCCTGATAAGCCACCTTGCTGACCTGAACATTGCTCAGCAAGCTGCCTTGCGAGGCTGATGCTGGACTTGGGCTTGGACAGACACAAATGCTGCAGCCTCCAACAGCTGCATTTGTGATTCAGAACTAATACATTTATTTTTTCTATCTAACATAAAGTTAAGGTCAGACCCACTACAAACTTTTTTTTCTTCCCAAACAGAATAGAAGTGGGTGTGTAGGTGGGTGTGGGGGGGTGCTGATTACATGTTTCCATGGGAATTAAATTTTTTCTCCTTTTTTTTTCTTAATCAAAAAAATATTTAAAATTAACACGGAACCCTCATTTTTCAATATAACATTTTATACTGAAAAATGTTGAAAGGTAGCAATTTGGCTTAAAAGGAAAAAAAAACCACTACAGAATGTGATAGGTTGTTTCGTTTTACCTAAATTTGAAATTTCAAAAGACACTGAATAAACTATTCATAAAATAAATCATGCCCAGTTCTAATTAACACTGTTACCATCAGTCAAGTGAAATAACCGCAGTCTTGAGCTTTGAATAAATTGCAAAATGCTTCAGGTGAAATAACTGCTAATGCAAACAACTTAAAGCAGCCAAACAGACGTCTCCTTGCCAGAATGTCACAGTTTCATTAGTTTTCCACGAGTCTCTGCATTCCCCGAGTAAAAGAGAAAGCAGTGACGACAGACAAGGAGAACAGGAATTTTTATAAGTCCTTTCAGACCTGATAAAGAAGCAAGAGGGGAGACAAGTCCTTAGGCTGTCCCTTGAGGTGTGGTTTTCATGTCTCTGAAAGTGCTGATGGTAGCAGGAAGCCACCAGTGAGTTTTACCGGGGGGTTGGAGCAGGATGCAGAGAGCCCAAGGCACGGAGCCCTGGGTCACCTGGCTCTGCAGCTGTCAGCTGAATGAAGTCACCACAGCAGCTGGCGTGGATGCTCTCTGCTCAAATTTAATCAGCCTTATGCTGCTTCAGTTTAAGTAAATTAAATTAAACCTCAGCTAAACTGATCAAACCCAAGTAAGCCACATGTCTGTTCAAAGCAGGAGGGGGAACTGACTCCACAGGAGCAGCTGGAAATGTCACCGTTGACATCTCTGGAGCCAGTTTCCAGTTTTCTGGACACAGGTACACTTTGGTAGCTACACAGGGCTGTTATTTCCCACAGTTCCTTGCACTGGTGTATCTTGTGCTTGCTCCTGGCTTACGTGAGATGAAGTTACTTAGATCAGACCAGTGCCAGTCCCAAAAGTCCCTCTATGTTTTTCCCAAGCTGTTGCCAAGCCCTGCCATAAGTTGCTCAAGACAAGAGAGCAACAGGAGCCCTCCAATCTTTGCATCTGCTCTGCCTCCTGCAGAACCAAAGCCAGATCCTTATCACCAGGATGTCTGGGAACAGATAGGCACCGAACCAGTTCGGATTTCCTCTGGGGAAGTGTGCTAGGGATGGCTGGGAATGAAAGGGGTGAATCGCATGCAGCCCCGGTAGCATTTAGATTTCATTCATCACAGAGTAACTCAGCATGATGATTTCACTCACTGGATGCCAGAAAATGCACGAACCCATCCCATCCACATTGCCAAGTGCCGAGGTGATATGTGCAGGCGTGAGGAATGAGTTCAGGTGAAATATCCCTGAATTTCTCTCAGAAAGCTCTGCTCGTGCTGCTGGCACACAGGGGCAGCTGCTTGGCTGGGTGTTCTCCTGTGCAGGGCAACGTGCCATGCCGAGGAAACCCCCAGTGCCACTTGCCAAGCATTGGGAAACTGAGTGGGGCCCAGAGGCTTTCAGTGGTTGCCTGAATTGCCCTTTGGGGAGCTTGGCTTGAAATTGTTATATTTATTTAAAATATAAGTATGTAATATCGTACTGTAGAGGAGGAGAATGACCTCAGCTAGCTGCCACCCACTTGCACAAGAGTAAATCCTTGTTATTAATGATTAAAATTCCCACGTCATTATCTGCAATGGTCTTGACAGTCCTAGCAGTAAAATTGGTTCTTTAGCACGACAGCGAAGTGGGCAGACATCTTACACAAGCCCTTGTGAAAAAAAGTATTTTTTTTTTTTTTTTCTAATGATCCATTATTTGCTGAGCTGTCCACAGCCAAGAAAAAAATCCCTGGTGGAAGAAAACCCAGTGCTTCTGGTTATATGATCAAAAGAGTCTGGCTCATCGTCATTTTTAGACAGTAAAATAAAAACATAAAAGGAAGCCAGCCCTTGGAGAGCTGATTCCAGGCACATCAAACACCTGAAATGCTGAGACCCTGAGAAAATCTGCTCTGTGCCTCGTTCTTGTCCAACCTGACAAATTCAGCCAGTGAGCTTAAAAGTGAAAGACTCATCACCCACACTTGTTTCGTGGGTGAGGAGTGAAAACAAAGCCTTTAACCATACCCACCACGCAGTGGCCTTACGAGCTGTCACTGCAGCACCTGCTGCCACGTGAAAACTGTCTGTGTCCACACCCATCCTCACCGCAGAGCAAGAAACCGCTGCGCAGAGACCTCACTGGGCTTCCTGCTGCCACCTCATTCACTGCTGGGTATGGGAGGAGGTGGTGGGACGTGGCTGGGACCAGGGTTACAAGAAGAGGGCTCTGCTCCGTTACCAGCCAGGAGAGAGGAGTGGAGATAAGCACTGAAGAAACATCTTCAGAAAGGACGGCAGGATGCTGAGGGGCTGGTCACAGAGAGATCCAGTTGTGAAGACCTTCACTCTGCAGAGCACCAAGGGAAACGGTAAGGACTGCAGTGGTATTTTTCTTTTCATTTATCTAGTGGGGTTTAAGGAGGCAGGGCTTGCTCAGCTTTCTACTGTTAAGAACCAAGGCTGGTTTCGCACCGTTGCATAGCTTTGGGAAAAAAATGCATCTGTGCAAAACAAGTGTGAAACGGCACCAAATCAAGGCTTCCCACTTCCACTGGTGTGAGTGTTTTGTGTGTGCTTTCTGCAGGTACCATTGGTGGCAGATGGGTAAAGCACTGAAGAGTCAGGCTTAGTTTTCATCTTGGGATCAATAAGTCCCCTCCTAATCTCTCTAGATGTCAGCTAGACTGTTCCCATCTGACACTTGCTGTTTGTGGGGAGGGATGGCCTGTGAATAGGTGTTTCTGCTCCCTGGATGGAAGATTGAAACCATGTAAAAAAGCTACACTGAAACAGATGAAAGAATAGTTACTTGTGCTGACATTGGTGAAGCATTTCCAATTTGCAAGCACTGTCCAGAGCTCACAGCTGTACTGCAGGAATCCCTGTGCTTGTAACAAGAAACCAGTGTTGGCACTGCTGACCAGGCAAGTACAGGTCATGCAGAAGGGCAACTCAAGATCATTGCATGGTCTTTCTAAGCACCAAAAGCAGAGTGACGTGTGGCCGGGAATTTCCCTGCATGTTATTCCATGCAGGAAAGTGAATTTCAAGGGAAAATGGTAGCAAAGCTTCTTTCCCCCCTCCTGCTCTACATCTTGGGGTTAGCAAAGTGTGAGCTATTCAGTGTAACTACTTGAGAGATTGTCTTTTCTTCAGAAGGAAATTGGAAGACATTTTTGTAGTTCTGGAAGGGCACAGCACCCAGTAAGGGGAAACAAAGATAGTTGTCTTTCCTTGAAGATATATCCCAGTAAGTGGAAACAACAAAGGGAGTTTTGTGAAAGCACGACAATGCAGCCTAGGGCTTAGTAGTTTTATGTTTTGCTTACACTTCAAATTGCATTTCCAAATCACTTTTTCCAGTCAATTGCTAAGATCTCATTTGCCCATTTGAGATATTTGGATCTATTAGGGTTCAACCTTGATGGCTTCCCACATACCAACCAGAGAGGAGGCTCAGCTGGTGCCTGGTAAGGTTTGCACAGGAGACAGCAGCAGCACACTGAGACCAGCGGGGAAGCTCTGCCAGTGGCACCGGAGCTGCTTTTTGCTGCTGCCACCTTCTGCATGCATGACGGCTGCCTGCAAAGAGCGGCCAAGCTGACGGTTTTGTTCTCAGCTCCCAGGACGGCAGAGAGCTTACCACCAACTGCGTTTTTAAAGCAACTTTGAAGTTATTTTCAAAAAGAGAAGAAAAAAAACAGCTTCACCAGAGAGAGGCAGAGCGAGGGGCGGCAGTGTGGGAGGCCAGGCTGACCCCAGCAGAGAGCAGCGCCAGCACCATGTGGCTCCCATCACGATCGGGCTGTCCCCATCGCCGCGGGACCGGGGGTGACACCAGCAAGTGGCCTTGGTCTGGTTCTTTGGGCTGGGAGAGCCTCTGACCTCAGCGCCTTCTGCCCAGCCTGTGCAGAGCTCGGGTAATGGCGGGGCTGCAGGTGATAGAGAAGCAGGAATGGTTAAAAAATGGAAAAAAAACAGCAGGTAGGGCAGGTTGGCTGAAGCCAGAAACACTGAGCTTTACAGCTGAAGGGAAGGAGGAGAGTGGGAACAACCAAAGTTCAGAGTAATGAAGCTGAACTTTGGGTTGGCAGCTTTATGCCAGCACGGCCCCAGTTCCCTCTCACATGGTCACCACAGAACACAGGAACATAACTGGTGACTTTGGACATGGGGAACAGGAAAACAGCATCTGGTCCCAGAGCAGGTCCACCAGCAGGTGCAGGGGGGTGCCCCAGGAGGGTGGAGGAAGCTGCTACTCCTGCAGAGAGGTAGCTGGAGGTGCATAGGGTGGGGAACAAGATAATTATGGGTTCGATTCTGCTTCCATTAGTACTGGTGTAAATCAGGAAGAGGTCCATGGTGCAAGAACGGCAGAAAAGCAACGAGCTCTGAATCATGGTGGAGATCTCAAAAATAAAAATCAAAAAAGTTCAAGAACTTAATAAAAAACTTTGAGACTCACTAGGGTGGGCCTTTTTCTTTGCATCTTGCTGTGCGGTACCACAGGGATCATCACAGCAAAAGAGGCAGTTGCTGCCAGATCTATCGCAAACCACCTAAGTCAGCAGAAGACCAAAGCAGCCTTGCTGCGGCCTACAAGCAACATCCCTAAAACCCAGCTGATATTTCACTGCCTATGTCCTCTGGGCATCTCAGCTCCAAAATTAAACCTTCCTTAATGAGTGCTTGCAAAGCAGGGCATGACCACTCAGATTAAGAGAATGATGAGTTAAGTGAATGGTGGGTGCATCTCGTAATGGAAAGGATATTTCTCTAATTGAGAGAGTTTCCTGACTCTGACGTAACTAGGAGAATTATTTCTCAATGTGTCATCTTTACTGTCAAGCTGCAGCCGCACGCTCCATGTAGGCTCAAAATTGTCTTGACTGTGCCATCAGCATGACAGTTATTTATAGCTGGCATTAGCACAGCTGCTGCTCTGAGCATACCTGAGACCATCCTGGTTTGAGGGCACTCCTGAGTGCCGGCCTCCATCAGGGACACAGCCAAGGGATGGGGGGACAAGGGGGCTCAGGCTCTGCCATTTGCATGCCAGCCACCCAAGTCCCAGACAGCTGCCTCGGCCTTTCTTCTCTGCTTGCTGCGGCTCAGGGTGGGCAGATGTGATGGGAAACCAAGGAGAGGTGCAAAGTCTGGCGCACTCTGCGTGTTTACCTGAGCTGCAGAATCTCCTCCAGTTTGCAAAACGGGGCCGGAAATTGCTCAATTACAAGATTTCTCTTGCTTTCTGCTTCCAGTCAGGCTAAAAATAAAATAAAACTTTGTGCCAGGCTTGTCGCTGCTGCAACCACATCAGTGCAGCAAGATCAGGGCGAGCATGGGCCAATACCACACTGGTTTTCAGCAGTGCATCTTCCAGCCCCAGCCAGGACAAGGAAAGGGAAGCTGAGTGTGAGCAGCCAGCCCAGCACTGCTCCTCATGGCAGGCCTCTGTGTCCCCAGAACTTTCCCCATCTCCTCCTCCTCCTCCTCCTAGGTCTCTGCAAGGCAGCTCCCAGCAATGTGCATCTGAAAGGCTGGAGGCAAGATCTGGTGCAATCCTGCTCCTGCAATGTCCCGGCTTTGTGTTCAGGCAGGAGATGGATGCATCCTTGGGTGGTTTCAGGCTGCCTTGTTTCTGCAAGGCTCTGTCCCTCAGCCTTGCCTTTCCCTGTATTTTGCAAAATAGGTGTTTTATCTTGGTTCTATTTGCTTGTAGATGATTTATTTCTCTTGGAACTCCCATGCAGCATGTGCTGTGATGGGGAGGAAATTGTTGTTTCACTGAGGATGAGAGCCCGCATTATGGACCTGCCAGACAAATGATTGGTGTGATGGGGCTGATGCTACTCGTGGGACGCCCGACTGTTGTGAGCATGATGCTGTAGGAATTGGGAATGGGGAACACCAGCCAAAACACAGGGTGTCTGGCTGGATGCTCTTCAGCAGGTTTTTCTCCTGTCTGGCACAATCAGCTCCCCACAGTGACATTTTCTGCTCCTGAGCTGCACATCCCCCCAGACCCTGCAGCAGAGCCCCAGCATGTGGCCAGTCTGCTGAGCCAGCCCCACAGCTGGTGAGGGGAAGGAGACATTCAAGTCCAGCAGCCCTGTTTTCTGCTGGGAACCAAACACGAGTAGCACGAGGAAAGGCTGGCTCTGCGTGGAGGCTGTGTGCGTTGCGGAAGCCTTGGAGGGCCCTGAAGGATCTCCTAAGACAGCTTCTGCTGTGCTGAGAGCTGGCCATGTCAAGATGCAAGGGGAGAAGCGAGTGGATCCCAGCCTAGGGGTGTAGAAAGGAGCGAGCCAAGTATCTTGGAGGAACTACTTGGGTATGGTCGCAAGCCAGGGCGTGGCTCTTGATTTTGAGCATCGTGTGAACTGCTTCCTACCTCTGTGCTGCCCCGCTGTCCTTCAGGGACATATCCACACGGATGTCAGGGAGCTACACACATACACACACATACACACACAAAACTTTACAGAGTGACTTCAAAACAGACCTTTTGGAGCCCTCACATTCTTGCTGGAGGCAATAGAAGATGCTCCCGTGGGAAAGCCACCCCACTCGACGTGCACAGCGTACCTCCACAGCCCACCCCCACACTCCCAGCGAGGTCTCTGAGCACTGCAAAAGAGAAATCTCTGCCAGCATTGTACCACCCCGGGCTGTTTTGCACCCAATCCCCACCATCCACCAGCTTAGTGGAGGCACCTATATTCCTTCTGCTTTTAAAATAAGGTGAAACCTCCAATATTCCAGTGTTGGAGCTCAGAGCTTGGGCCAAGAGGTTTGATGGTTTGTCTGGTCCCAAAGCCACAGCCAAGCTCAGAAAGAAGAGCAGTCCCACCAAACAGAGCCTACCCTACTTTCTAGTTTGGGTCTGGACATTCTGCTCCAAGTTTAGAGTGAATGAGAGATGTGCCTAACCAGGACTGGACTTTCACTCTTTAATGAGCAGTTTGTTGAGCTGGGAGGTTATTGCTTTGCACTGCATGATGGGAGTGAGAACTCAGTCAATTAAATGACAAGCAAATAAATGGGAACTTGTCTACATGGACTGTGTTGTCAGCACACTAGGAGATGAGGCTCAGCTCCCATTGCAGAGATTTTACACAAATTGATCATTTTAAACCCTTGCAATATCTGGCAGAAGTAATTATAGTTCACACCTCAGCTGATTAGAAAACTTCATCCCATATCTCCTGCTGTCTCTGGCAGGGTGAGTATGGAGCTGCACTTTCCCCTGGAACAGAGAAAGCACTGGAAAATGTTGGAGTAACATTCAGACACTGAAATTACTCCAACTTCTACTTACTTTCTAACCACTTCTGAGCTGAGAAGGAGATTAAAAAAAAAAAAATCAATCATTTGCAACAATGGGTGGTAAAGCTTCCAAAATCAAAGCTGCTCATGTCAGGCTCCTGCCTCATTTTCCTTTGACTGAGCATATTGTATGGCCAGGTTGGGCGGCCAGCCTGGCAGGAAGTGCCTCCACGGGCGAGCTGGCAGTGAGGCCGGGGTCTCTGTCCTCCACTGGCCACGGGGCCGTGCTGCCACTTTCGGCAGCCGCACCTTGGCTGCGCTGAGACGTGCCAGCACCAATGGCACCGCCTGCGGGCAAGGCTTCAGAGGTGGTTCCAGGATGTCAGTGCAAAGACATTTAATTTATGCATCTGAAACGATAATGTAGGGACCTCGGGAGAGTCTCATAACTGTACAGTTTCCGAGGCTGACGCCTCTTACCCATTTACCACAAATTACTTCAGCAGCCACACATTAAATCATTTCAGAAAACTGAAATATTAAGCAACAAAAAAATTCCACCCCATCTTTCCATTCAGTCAGATATATGTATTTAAACATTTTTGAGTGAAAAAAAGCAAACAACAATGACTTAAATTGTCATTTGTACCTTTGCGGTCCCGGTAAAAGTTCCCCGTCCCTTCTCCAGTTGCAAGTTCACAGAGAACAGGTATAGGGGCCAAAGCTGAATCAGGAAATAACAAAATAGGTAGAGGGGAAATTCAACAACCTGTGCACGACGGTGGCTCTGAGGTTAGGTTCATCGCTGAGCCTTGGGACCGCTTCCCAGCACATCATGCCATTGTGACCTTCAAGATAACCGCACGAGAGAGGGCTCTTCAGCACTCTGAATCCTGAAATGACTGACTGCTTACTCAGGCAACATCCTCCTGGGCAAATTAGTCACTTTTTGTCACTTGTTCTGGTTTCTTTGCTTTCACGTTGGCTCTGTGGCGTGACACTGGCCGGGCCCTGCTGTATCTTGAACACCATCAGGTCGCTCTGCTCAAAGGGCACCTTCATCACTTGGGTTAAGCCCAAGGCTCCACGAGGCAGCTTTGTGCATCCAGGGCTGTTTGCTCATACAGGGGATTTCTCCAAAGACACTTGATCTTCCTGGCTGTCCTTGGCAGCTCTTACCATGCATCCTTTCCCAGAAATCTGCCCAGTTGGAGAAATAGCCATGTGCCTTGCAATAAATGCAAATAAATGTCTTTTCCACACCTCTGCAAAGTGTGAATCTCTCTTCCTGACCATGATTACTTCATTAAATGTTTCTTGTCTCTTCAAAACTGGCAGGCCTTGACCTTTTCTTTAGGTTCATGTTTTCCCCTTTGTCACTGCTCTGTTTGCAGTAAGCCTTCTGCTGGAAGGGTTTCAGAAAGGCTGAGATGCAGTTTTTAAGATGTATCCAAAACGCTGTTTTCCTCTGGCTTCCCACTGGTGCCCCATGGTCACCTCTTGGCAAAATTATGTACAGCCCCTTAATTAATTTATACCAGCCTTGAGCCAGCCCTGCAGCAGGAGTCCTGCAGCCCTCAATTTCCCTCTCACTCAATTTTTAAGCTTGTAATTGTCCAAATTCAGTGCTAAGCCCAGCAGGCGCGTCCTGCCTCTGAACAGCGTCCTTGGGAGAGGCGTGCTCTGACGAGCCCTGCAGCTCCCCTGCCAGCGCGGGGCTGCCCAGGAGGAGCTCCTGCCCCACACCTCGGCACGGAGGTGGCCTCAGCCCCGCCATGGTGGGGGGGGACTTGCTGTGGGTTTGTATATCCTAATAGCTATTTCCAGTCCATCTCTAGCCCACGTTATAACCACGCAGGCACTTTGTGCTCTCTTCCCTCTTTTACAGTAGTACAGTTTTGCAAGCAGAAAGGGCTGGTTGGGATGATCTAGTTGGCTTACCTCATTAGCCACAATATTTTCCTAATTTTGCTGAGATTAGGAACCACCCCACGGAAGCTGATATTATGCTTTTTTGTTTGACTTTAGGTGCCAGCTCAGATTCTCCATCAATTACCTGCTTTAACATGAACCAGAAGTGTCTGAATGCCTGCACACGAGGTATTTGAAAGGCTGACACACAGACAAGTGCTGATCTCAACTGCAAGATATAAATCACACACATGTGCTTTGTTACTGTAGAGAGGCAACTCTATTCCTCAGCAGATCAGTTATGTTAATAACTCCCATAAATAACTATCCTGTTTACTGTAATTAGATAGTAGTGTGAATGCAACTTGCCTCACCTGCTGATATGCAAGACCATTTACCAGGCATGAATTTGGGTAGAGCTTTTAAATCTGATTTCTAAGGTTTATCTGGTGTAAATTGGGAATAATTCCACCAGAGAAAATTTAACTTTTTTTTCATCCATTTACTTTTCATATGGTGTAAGTTTTCAGAAATTTCATGACTGCACTTCCTGTCCTGTCCATTCTGGTCTTCTCCCCATCCCCAAATACTGCCGTGTCATGCGGGGCATGTGGGTGTTAACCCAGGCACCGCCTGTTTGCCCTGGGGAACCTGCTCTCTGAAGAGCACAGCTGGTCTGAAGCACCGTACCTGGCTGAAGACCTGGATACCTGCTTTCACCACTGATTTCCTCCACGAGCATAAACCAGTGACTTGCTCTTCACATGTCTCGCTTTATGCAGAGCTGCAAAAGGGCAATGACAACATTTTCCTCACTTGTGTGATTCACATGTGATGCAACCTGTTGGGACAGGGCCCATGGACTCATCCAGCCCAACCTGTGACCTGTGCGGCCGTGGCTGGGAGCTCAGCCTCCCTTGGTCCTCCTGCCTTCCAGGGATGGACTGGCCACCTCAGGGCCTTGCAGATGGGAAGAAGATTATCCCAGCTCAAGGAAAGACCCCATTAATAGCACAGGGCAGCTAACTGTAGGCTAGGCTTTAACTGAAATCAATGCCCAGCTAGCTCATGGAGCTACAGTACCCAGAGCAGCAGGACCAGTACTGCAGCTGTGGGCATGGCTGCTTTCAGAAGACCTGGAGATGTTGCAGCACCTCCAGGTAAAATTCTACTCCCATCCCCAGCAGCTATGCCTAACCAACAAGAAGCAACTGCACGTCGTTGATGGGATGGTAACGGTGCTGAACAGTCTGTTTAGAAGTGCTGGGCTCACTCCTCACCCCTGCTCTCAGTCATTCAGAAACAGCTGTCACCAGCACCACCAGCAGCCCTGGTGCTGAAATTCACAGCTGCTGGGATGGCAGCAAGCCTCTGCTCTCAGTGGTTCCCCAGCAGGTACATGCCTGGCCACTTCGCTGAGAGGGGTGTTAGCAATGTTTGAGAGGGTGACTGGCAAAGGGTCAACAAGGCCCACTGGCACCCCACACCAGCGAGTACCGGGGGACATTAGCACAGAGCTGACACGCTGCTCCCCATCGGTATTTGTTCCCTGGACACCCCCAGTCCACCTCCCATCCTTTCCAAGGGTGGCTGATTTTTTGTCACACCTCGCTCCAGAAGAGCACTAAAGAGATGTGCGGAGACAGGTCCCTCCCTTCGCCAGCCTTCTGGTGGCACAGCCTTAGCAGTTCTGTCCTGCAGCTGCGCTGCTCTGGGTAATGCGCCCACGAGCGCATCAGCAGTGCTCAGTGCACAAACGGTAAGCCTAATGAGATACACCCCACGGGCTAAACACATGGGGATGCATTTATCACTGTTTTCTGCAGATAAGGACCTAAACCACAAATAAACCTGGTGCACGCTGCAAGTCCCATGTGCATCCAGCACCGCGTGCATGGCTTGCTCTGCTTGAGCAGCGACTCCTCATGGCAGATTTTGTTTTTTTTTAAAGCATCAGTATTGCTTGCTGAGAGCATCCCTGAGCATTACACCCAGCAAAGCATCACTGATCCACAGAGGTATGGTTCTCTTCCAATTACCCCTCAAGGCCAAGCTTTCAAGACTGGAGAAAAACCTGTTAAAAAGGCTGGCTTTGCCCTTGGCATCCCAAAATACAGGCTCATCTCTGCTGCAGGGCACACAGCCCGACAGAGTCCAGACGATAAGAGACCAAACCTCTGACGGCCATCAGAGCCACACCAGAGGCTCCACAGCACGTTCTTCTGAGACCTCTGCTTGAACAGAGGGGTACAGGGTGGAGGGAGGAAAGCTCACACAAGCAGCCTGCCAGAAACAAGCTGCTATCTGGCCTCTCTCACCCTGCATACGTGAGCAGCACTGGAAGAACCCTCTGCACTCCAGCACCCTTGTTTTGCCTAAGCCCTGCCTCTTGCTGTATTGTTAACGTGGGATTTCCGCTAAAGCACAAAGGCTATGTGAAACACAGCTTGTTTGCTTTTGAACTCAAATAAGTCTCATTTCCCAGATTGCTGTTTTGACTGACCAAATGGAAGCTGCTAGTTGAACAGTGAGGTGCTTGTTTGCAAACATAATGCTATTGGATATGTTATTCCAGAGCGATGAGCTCAGATCTGGTAGCCGGGGCTATTTTTAAGTCTTTGCATTGCTTAATGCAGCTAAATTCTCACGCTCATCAAGGAACTCAGTGCTGGATCCAGGACATGAATGGAAGCGAGTCCAGGAGGCTGCGCAGACAAACTGGTCTGAGATGCCTGCTTCCAGCTCTTTGCCCACAGCCCCCACACAAGAAGCTGTCTGGGGAAGCATGGAGGAAAGGATAATGAGAGAAACTAAAATCCACAGGACAGATGCTGAACTTCATCAGCTTCCGAAAAGGCCTGGCTACTTCAGCAGGCATGGCTGCTCAGAGGAGTTGTTTCCCATTTCCAAACAGAGTAAACAAGGATGCTGCCAGCTGGAGAGATCTCCTTGGAGAGACATCCACCCAGCAGCATCCTCCAGAAAGCTATTTGCTGTTGTGCAGTACGGGAAGCCACTACATCATGCGTGCTTCAGCAGCCACCAAGCACATGCTTCCCCTGAGCTAGAACCCTGCCCCGCAAATCTGTTTTCAGTGGGTTTGCGTCAACATTTGGATGCTCCTGGGTCACCTCCTCCTGCTACCCTAGGCTTCAGGGGGATGACTGTAGCTCTGCTCCCTGCACACAGCTTCCACCACCACTTCACTTTTAATCCTTCTGGAGCAAACTTCTTGCACCGCCCAAGGACCACCCTCTCCCTGCTCCTTCTCTGGACCAGCATCTCCCAGCCCAGCCAAGACTGGCTTTCAGCAAGGGGCTATATAGAGAAGTGGAAAAAAAATTATGGTCACTGCTTTAGAGGGTTTGCTGGTGGGATGTACTGGAAGCAGGGGAGACAACATGCATGCTTCCCATTTAGAAATAGCAAGCAGAGAAGAAGAAATCGTAGTGGTGTTTGCAGAAAAGTTTCATCCCTGTAATCACCCTGGGCAGAGAACCAAAGCCCTCAGCTCCAGCACAGGCCCAAAAACACGGTGTGGGCTTCAGAGCGACTTGATCCTGTCACAGAGAAGCCTGCGATGGAGGCAGGATGGAGCCAGCGTTGCCCAAGCCCCCTTAGCCACGGGACTCTGCACCCCCTGCCACCAGCAGCCTCAGAGCTCCAGAGGGAAACCACACCAATGAGATTTCCGTGCCTCTCAAGCATGTTACAGTAGCTTCATCCCACAGCAATTTGTAATACAGATTTTTCAACACTATCTAGAAGTTAATGCAATGCTTTCTCTGGTGAAAACAGACATGGTGCAACAGAGCTGTTGGAAGGGATTGTATATGGAGCTTTTGACCAACAGAAATACAGGTGAATGTAAATTGAAAAGAAAAAAAAATACCTCTATCTAGCAACATATCAGAGAAAATGAACTCTAAAGCATCCTCAAGGAAACAACAGTGCTGGCAAAATTCAGCAGAACAACACTTAATCTTGGCTGTAGTTTGTCATTCTTGTATCCTATTTCACTATACCTTTTGTGTCATTCTTATAAAAAAAATAAGAATACTGATGTGCGGTATACAAGGGAAAATATGAGCTAGTTGGGATTATTTCTGTGAACAGCTATAGAAATGAGCTTGAACACACCATGAAAGCAGATGAGACCACAATTCTTAATAGGTATATATTTAATTATCCAGAGGCTGAAAGGAGATGATTAATTGCCTTTATAGAGAATTATTCATTAAGATTTATACCAAGGAGGAAACAGCATTTTCCTGGGATCAAAGCAACTTCACCCATACATTAAAAATAAAAAATGCAATTACTGAATTTTTTGATCCCTCTTTTGACAAAACCTGTAACAGCCCAAGCTGCATCAGCCATTTAACTCCCGGTTGTGCTCCCACCTGGGTGCTGCCCTACCCCTTGCCTCTTGCTAACACCGGGACCAGGGCAGGCGGCTCCAGAGGCAGCCACAGCCCTCGTTGTGTCTTGCACGGCTACCCGGGAACAAGCTGAGACATGGTGTAGTTTTTATCCCCCCAGCTTCTTCCACTGGATGGGGCTTTGCCCAAGCCAAACAAACAGCAAAGCATGCCCAGGAAAACATCCTCACTAATCAGACATGAAGGAAGCAGAGAAATGAGGTGGCTTGCATTAGGAAGCACAAGGAGATCAGAGCTGGGACCGCAGCTGGCATCTTCTGCCCTTCCCCACTGACCCCACCGCTGTGCCCGTTTAGGAAGCCTCCCACAGGCTTTGTCACATCCTCTGCTCCCAGCTTGTCTCACGGTGACAGGGACAGAGAGGAAAGGCAGCAGGGCTGGCCCCACAGGGTGCCACGTGGCAGCGGATGGAAGAGCTGAGCAGGCACCATGGCCCCAGGTTATCTGCAGAGCACTGATCCTGCAGTGACTTGTGCAGGGAGCAGCGGGAGGATGCCTCCAGCCTGTGCCAGGTGTCAGAGCCTTACGGCATGGCATTTCTTCACTCACTGGAAAACACGAGGAGACATCATCGGTCCCTTCCAGTGGTGACTCCTGAAGCCCTTTTAGCCCTGAGCTCCTTCATTTCTGTCTGGGGAAGCTGATTCTGGAGAAGTCATCTCTGAAATGGGAACCAGTGGGGAGGAGAGGCTGGATAAAAAACTTCACTCAGGGACAATGACAAGGTTGGATGCACAGGCAGCCAGAGGAGTTATCCCCTGGTGATAAAGCACAGACCTGGGACAGCCCATGTGCCAGCCAGCCTCAAGAAAGGCAGTGCTGGCTCATCTCAACACAGACCTCAGTGTTTTCACTCATCTTGGCACAATTAACTCCTGTGGTGAGATTTCTACTGTGTCTACAAGAGAGATCGTCCACCAGATTGAACCTATGGGGCCAGCACCTGCCATTCAGCATGGGAACCTCCACTTGATTACTTATCAATAGTTATCAATCCATTTTTCCTGGGAACACTTTATTCTGGTACACTGGGAACAGACCTCAGGACCAAGTGCTGTTCCCTGCAAAGGGACTTGTCCTGCCATGCAGCAGGGAGAGAAGGAGGAGGCTCAAGCTGGCCCCCACACCACGGTTTTAGCTCAACACCTGCTCCTCAGGGATCTGCAGAACCAGCGCTGTGCTCCCTGCACTTGCAACCAAGCACGATGGATGCATGCCTTGGGCTTCCGTAGTCCTGATTTACTACCCCAGCTTAGATAAGCAGGGCACAGCTCTTGCTCACTATGTGTTTCTCACGTAGCAATAAGAGGTCCCATTTTCTCAGGCATTAGGGTCAATCTCAAACTGCAAATCTTCTGCCAAGACCAGCATCACCACAAGCTGTTTTGACCATCCCCTTTGTAAGGCCCATTGTCACCTCCATGCACAGTGCTGCGCTCTGGTAGCATTTGCGAAAAGGTGAGTGACCGAGCAGCAAGCTTCAGGACATCCCCACAGCTGCTCATCCAGGGTCCATCAGAAATCTCTGCAAAGCTTCCAAGTTCTTTAGGGAATTTTCAGCAACTGCTGATTCCGGTCAGACAGAGCATCTTATGAGAAGCAGCCTTTTGGTTTCAGGCACCACAGGCTTTCCGGGGCTCCTATGTGGTGCCACTTGTGCCCTCTTGGCTCCTGGAACCACCTCCCACTGCCACGTGCCCCAGGGAGAGGGCTGCTGGTTTAACCAACCTGATTTAGAAACTGCTTTAATGAACGTAATCCCTTTACACTGGGTCCTGTGACTCATTTGGTGGCAGCTGGGCTTAGAGGAGTCACTCAGGCCTTTGTCTGGGGTTTTCAAAACCTCGCAGCCCACAGCATGAGTCCCAGTGGAGGTCTGCGAGGTTGTTCTGAAAATTCGTCTCACCATCTGGTCTGGGCTCTCAGTATTGCAGAAGCTTTGACTGGCTTGGCCCTTTGCAGAAACATCAATTTCACCCTCTAGTAGGCACAGAAAACTCGATTCCACCCTTACTTCCAGTGCTGTAAATCCAGGCTAACCATATTAAAGTCAAGGGAGCTGATGTTGGAGACTTAAAACTGTTATGAGGAAAAGTCTCACCAGGTCTGTGGAGTCAACAGCCTGGCTTACAGCCACCATAGGCTCATTTGTAAAGCAGCCCAGAGAAATTTTTCTATACATGTTCCATTAATTAATCCATTAACAGCTAAATCCCTGGCCTACTCTAAAAACCTCACTCCTGTCTATATTAGATGCAACCATCTTCATTTAATTTCCTCCCAAAGCTGACCAACCATATCTTCAGTGGCTACAAGCTGATCTAGTTCCCCTGAAGTCCATCACAGTTATCACCATCTCTAGCAGGGGTACGGTTATTACCCTGGCTAAGGACCTGGCTCTTCACCATCCCATTTCAAGTTACTGACCAACACCTGGTCAGAAACAACTGAAGACTGAGCACAGCTTTGGTCCACCCTGGGCCTAAGAAGCCCTTCAGTCCCTGACCATCCATGTCCCAAACCGGCCTGCCACCCAAAGCAGTGGTGTCACTTGGGTGAGGAGGAGGAATTAAACATCATTTCATGTAAATAATAGCTGGCTATTAAAGCAACATCACTGTGCTCCGACCAACTTCTATAATCACATAGAAGTTTCTTTATACACCAGCAACAATTTTGCTATAGTTTTTTGGTATTTATAGCATCATAGATTGGTTTGGGATAGAAGTGACCTTAAAGATCATCTAGTTCCAAACCTCCTGCCATGGGCAGGGACACCTTCCACTAGGATTTATCATGCAATCATCATCCCTTTAAACATAAATCATTGGCATATTGGGGGAATATTTAATAAAAAAAAAAAGGCAGTTTTCCAGATGCCTTATTCATTGCTCAGGGTCCCTCACCCCTCCACTTAATGCCCTATCAGTGGCTACAGGAGAAGACTGGAAACACCAAGTTAGCAGTGTTATTTTTATGGTTTTATCTGGGTGCCTCCTGTTAAACTCAGCTCGACAAAAAGCTCTGCTTGTTCAGAACTTGCAGGCACAGTTAGTGCCAGTCACAGCTCTCGCCCATCTGCAATTTGCTGTTTGCAGCCCAGCCGATGCTTATCCCCCTCCTCCCTTGCCTGCTCTGTGCCCTAAGTGACAGACCATATGGACCCGGGCATCAAAATAACTCAGGAGCTCCAAATGCTCAGAGGAAGGGTGCAGCCACTCATCCATGCTGTCACTGATGGCTCCTGATGCAACTTTCACTGGTTTGGCCTGAAAAAAAAAAAATCTGTGGTCCAACCACATAACAACATGCAGTGTCATTGGGAGAGACGCTTCCTTTTCCATGCTGCTGTAGTCTCGCTCATTACTGGAAGCTCTGCTGTGCCTTACGAGCCATGGTTCATCACTGGAAATGAATCTGGGGTTACAACAAAACCGGAAGTCAGAATACTTGGAGTCATGAGCCAAATGTCCTCAGCTTGCTTGGCTGCCCTACAGCACTGCAGCGTGATTTAACCACAGATGGGATTCCTTCCTAATACAGAACTGCATCACAAGCGGCCTATTGCATACACCACAGTAATAGCCAAGAATTGAGGATGAATACTTTCTGCCTGAATATTTAAGGAATCCTGATTCTACTTTTGGCTTCAGCTGAAAAACATTTCCTCTTGAAGTCAGGAGTTCTCATTCCTGGCAATATGTGAAACCAAATGCTGGCAGGAAGGGAAGAAGACTTTGCATCACATTCAGCTGTCACGCGCTCCAGGCAGTGCTGCCACCCGGCTGATGAAGGGACGGGGACTTCAGCACTCACTCAGCTCCCGGTAAATCCTTGGCGCTGGTGCATACCGGTGTGGTCATGCTGATGCCCAAGTAGAGTGGAAAGCACAACCACAGCTCTTAGACAGAATGCAGATTCACATCTGTAAATCATTTCAGGTCATGTGATCAGTTGGTTTTAGTTCGTATCATGAACTTGCTGAGAATCTGAAACTGGAAGGTAATCAAAGAGAAGCAGAAGAGTGGGTAGCTAGTAAAAGACTAATAATGGCACAACAGTAAACCCTCCTCCTGCAGAAAAATGGAAAGTGTTATGAAGAACTAGCACAGCTGCAACAAGAAGTCTTTCAGAAAATCAGAATGAGTAATAGAGCTCCTACGAAGGACACATAGCTAAATGTTGTGCAGGAGAGCAGCACACATATTTAGCCAGAAACAGATGCTGAAATGTAAGCTGAGATACAGAAAGTGAGGGTTAGGAGAGACACCAGGAAAGCTTTCTGCATTCACCAGAACTAAGAGAAGAAAGGGAGGCCTGTGGGGTTTTTAGTGTGGGTTTAATATAAAGCTGCCCTACATCAGAGCAGGCTGCTGAAGACAACACACTCAAGTGCTTGCAGCTCCAGCTTCCACGTGCTCACTCATTTATGTATGTCCACAGAAGACACAGGGGCAAGGAGCTTTATCCCATGCTCTATGGGCAAGTTATCTCAAAATGCTGTTCCGCTGGAGGTTGGAGGGATTGCTAGAAATGCCCAGCCAAGAACGATAACCATAGCAAGGCCAGGCCAGGCAATGGCTCCCCGGCCACTGCAATGATTAGCAAGCAGCAGGAGATGCAATGTACCCAAGGGATGTCCTCAGCTGGCTCTGCTGCCAGTGTTTGCTGCAGATGGCTGGGGAAGAGCCCAGCCAGGCTGGCATCACTGCCACCCATGTGATAGGTTCCATGGGGGTCAAACAAAGCCACGCCAGCCCTGGGGCTCTTGCAGCCCCCACCTCCTGAAACCCTCCCCACCATGGCTGGGCACCTTCCATGTCACAGACACGGATTTCTGTGTCCCTCTTCTCTCTCAGCAAGGATGTCACCTTACCAAGGGCTGGGAAAGGCACATCCAAACAATTATGGGGGTTTTGCCATGCGAGGCTTGCAGTCATCGTCATCTCTGTTTGACTTGCAGAAGACGGGATCAGTTCTTCAGAAACCTGGATTTTACATTTTTTGTAATCACTGTATCCAGGATAGAAAGAAAGAGCTCGGCTGGGCTGGTGACCCTGGCCTGCCAGTGGAAATAAGCCCTGTGCTCTGGCAAAAAGGTCACCAAAGTGCCAAGAGCCAGTCCCACCTGAGGAATGTTTGATTCAACAGGAATTCCCCACCATCGATGCCAAGAATATAGCATATGGAAAAACACTTTGCCAGCTTTGGCTCCAAAGCAGTCTTCCCCCGTCTCATTATACATAGAGGCCAGTAACTGCTGTCTCAAAGAGCCTCACCAGCTCCAGTGCACCAAGACCGCGCTGGCCATCGGAAGGAAAGCTTTGTTTGGAGTAGCTGACCTTTTGCTTACGCCTCCATTCCTGTGACGACAGTGAGGTTTTCCAGTACGGTCTGCTTGTGGCTGGTGTTCAGGGCTGCAGTAAACAGCAGCAGCCCTGTGTTTACAGAAGCGTGCTTTGCCTCCTCGCTGCTGCGCTATGCTCAGCTGGCTTGCTGTGACCAGGCCTCCTGCCAGGTGTCACCGCTCCTTTGTTCCAAACAGGACCAGAGCCCTAAATCTCCCTCATCCAGCTTGTTTCCTCTGAATCATGCAGGTGTTCAAAGAAAGGTGAGACTAACTGAGCTGCTCAACTTGCACTGGGAGAAACACAGGCATAGCAGCGCTGGGGGTAAAACCCACCACCAAAATTGATAAAAACAATAGACATTTAGCCCGTGCTATTAAAGCCACAGTGCTCCTTGCAACAACTCGCTTCCTTCAAGCCAGAGATGTCTTCAGGTCTATCTGCACTGGCCATGGAGGGGGCTACAGCAAAGATGCTCTGAAAAGGAGCCCCACTCCCAGCTGGGGATGACATCCCTCAGACGGCCACTTTGTGAGTTCATGTGCTGTGGCCATGCACAACACTAGAGGTTTTGATGGATGATTGGTTGCCTGCAGCCCATGGATTAATTTGAGGGCTACATTTCTCAGAGGTGCTTGTGCTGCTGGAAAGGAAGAGACGAGAATGAGGAGTCTCATCTTCAGAAAAGCTCAGGTCTCCTATCAGCGCTCGTAATTGCCTTGTTTTTTCCCAAGATCCTGGAGCGCTGGGTGCTGAACGTTACAGCAAACATTGCAGTTTGTATCAGGATGCTCAAGGCAAAGTACTGAGCCCTTATGATCATAATTTGCTACTTATAAAGGGGCTGCACTGTTCTGAAAGCCCCGCCCAGATTATGGGTTTCAAATACTTGAAAATCTGTCCCTGAGCTCTTAGTCCAGTTTTTGGGCTCATCATGAGTGGAGTCGAGCCATTCTTGGAAGGAGAACTAGGCAAAAGCAGTCCTTCTCCGCTGCATCAATAGAAACTGCACTCACAGCTGATGCCAACAGATCTAGACTGCAGAGCAATTCAATCCTGTGACAGCCTCTCTCCACTATTGGGGGAAGCGGTGATAACGGGGCAACAGCCAGACCCAACTGCATGGGAACAGGTCCAACACCAAAACTCAGCTCTCAGGTTGCTCATGCCTGGATGGGAGCTGAACACTCCCTGGCTCCAGTCGAACTAAGCCTGCACGTGCCAGAGAGCTGTCCTCCACAGTCGTCCCGAAAGCAGCAGGTCGGGCGTTGATAGGATCAGTGCGCACAAACACCTTTACCTCTGCAGAACAAGGAGCTCAGCTCTCCTCTCCCAGCAGCATTATATCAGTGCACTTCTATTGAGGACAATAGGGTCATTCTTCTTCTGTTTGTAATCAGCAAGAAGTAAAACAGACCTGAATGTAGCTTTTTTTTTTTAAAAAAAAAAAGTCTCTTCTAGCAACAGCTCACTTTCAACAGCATACTTACTGCCCATCCAAAATAAAATCTGTTCAGCTGCTGACCTGAAAGTCTTCCCCTGCACAGCTAATACCCAAGGACCCTTGCTCTTCTCTTACAGCCAGGCTGTAAGCTCTTGAGATGGCCTACCATCAGTAAATTATTGGGAAAATAGTAGGCATTTAGCCCATGCTATTATTACCACATTGCTCCTTATAACAACTCTTGTTTCCTTCACGCCAGGGATATCTTCAAGTCTATCTGCAAGGGAAGATTATTTCCCCATATATTATCTATGCTTGAATTTGGTCTGGCTGATGATGCTTGAATTTGGTCTGGCTGGTGATGCTTGAGACAGAAGATGGATTCAGCTGATGTAGCCTTAGCTGTGTTGCTCAGTAAAACTGGTCAAAGTGGGGAAAAAAAGAGCTAAGATGGATTTTTGCCATTAACAATCAACTTATCTGTTTCAGTGCATGGATAGGAGCAGACAAACTGATTAAAAACACAACGCATTTGTGGAGTCTCACACATTAGTAAGAGAAATATGAAGAGGCAGAAGGACCTGAGAAGCACTTGCTGCAAGTAAACACAATGAGCACCGTAGGAGAGGACCTGTATGAACATGTGGGCATGGTGCTGGGAGCAAGCAGAGAGCTGAGATGTTCTCACAGTCCAGGAGACCTCAGCAGTGCCAGATGCGCAGAGTCATGCGCTGCAGGACAATCTCTCCTCCAAGGCCACCCGGCCTTTTCTCTTTCGCTTAGCACCATCTAGAGGGACGCATCTGCAAAGCCGAGGTGCCAGGACGCCAGCTTTATGGCACACATTGGCCAAAGGATAACACCAATCTGACCCACCCTGGTTTTGGAGTAAGGGGAAACAATTGGAAAGCAAAGCCTCAGAAGAGCAGCTCACTCTTCCAGCTGTCCTTACTATTTATTAAAACGCAAGGGTGTACTGCAGCCATCCCCCCTGTCCTGGTAAGCTCTTCTGCAAATGGGAAGATGTGTCCTCCAGAGGAGTGGAGCCTGTGGGTTTGGAGAAGGATTTGGGGGAGTTGGCAGGAGGAGGATGCTGGGTTTTTTTGTTGTTTTTTTTTTTTTTAGGTGTTTTTTTTTTCCTTCCCTCCTTGACTTTAATTTTAGAACACCTACAGATCTTGCATCAACCATTCCTGCAGGCTTCAGTGGCATCTAGTGATGCAATGGGGAGTCCTCTAGGCTCAAGAGCAGTCGTCTTCCCTCATGTCCATTCAAGCCCTCGTCTTTCACTGACATTGCACAGCAGCACATGAGGATGCCCACTGAGGTAAAGGTCTCTGCACGGAATTTCAGTTTTCAGCCCCGTGCATCAAAGCTTACTCAAATCTCCTAACATGAAACACTGGAACAAGACTGAAGGTGAGATGCGGTGACGTTATCTCCTGTATAGCTCACACCATGGTCTTGCACTTTCTTCTGCAGCAGCCCACGCTGCTGGCTGGCAGTGCCATGAGACACAGTACCTGTTCTTCATCAACCACATCTCTGGCTAACCTTATGCAATCCCAAGGCAAGGTCATCAAGATCAAAGTTGAGCTAGTCTGATTCAGTGAGGAGTGGCTGGTTTGGAGATGGAAAGCATGTTGCCCTGGTCAAAGGGCAAAGTACAGGCTTTCAGAATTCACCTGGCTTTAAGATTAAGGAATAAGTACCAAGAAAGAACGACAGCAAGATTTTGCTGAGGACACACAAAATGTGTGCTTTTTTTTTTTTTTTTTTTTTTAAAAATAGTAACTGGCTGCAGCAACCCCGAGGACACAAATCACCAACCCTCCTCGGAGGCTCAGGAGGTGGTAGGATGCGGGAGGGACTCCAGAGACACCAAGACCAGCACTGCTGCCTGCATGTTGTCTGCTTGGGGTATCGCCCTTTTCTTCTCTGTGTGCAGCAGGGCACAGTGCAAGGGGGTTTGAGGGTCTGGCAGAGGGAGGGAAGGATATTCACATGCTGAGAAGTGCCTGCAGTGCTCAGACAGCAGCAGGACAGGAGAGGAAATACCCCGTTACTAGATGATCTTTAAGGTCCCTTCCAACCCAAACCTTACTTCACCACTGCTCCATACCACCCAAGCGCACGCTACAGCAATCCTCCTCCGCTCAGCTCAGAGCCTGAAGTACAAGTCCAATTCTCCACATCTTCAACCCATCTCTGCCAGCCCCAAGCACCAGCAGCTGCTCTTCCAGCTGGGGCCAAGTCTCCTGTCCCCCACCGTCTGCTCAGCCCCCTGTGCCCCCACCCGCAGCCGATTCTCACAGAGCTTCCTGCTGCCCACCCCCCGGCTGCGCCCTCACGGGATCGTGTCACTGAGCAACATCCCCACGGGAGGGAGGGAAGGAGGAAGCCAGGCTGCAAAGACAAAACCACGGTGGAACCGACTGTGAGAGAGCGAGACAGGCTGCCTGGGAAGGACGGTTTTGCTGAGCCCAGGAGAAAATGGTTTGAGTAATTATCAATGGTAAGGAAGTTGTTCATCTGAGGCAAGAGAGTTTAAGGGGGATTTCTGCATGGTAAATACTCTGCATATTTTATGGCCTCAGCTTGTGGAGGGAGAAAGGCTGGTGCGCGAGTGATCTGAAACACAGCCGGGACGCCAGCCCTAGCAACTCTCTTTCAGCCTGTTAGATCCACTGCCTCCATTTCCTCTGTTGCTTTTACCATGGGCCCATGCAACCCCTCGCAGATCCTCCTCAGCAGGGCTCCCATCTCGCGAAGAGGTCGGCTCCGTGCTGTCTGGGGAGGGCTTTCAGCATCACCTGTGCTTTGCATTGCTGCAATTTGCTGACAGTTGTCCCTTCCCTCCCCAGCCTGCCACTATGTGGCCAGGAAGATGGGGACCCTGTTCTGCCAGCAGCCCCAGGAGCCACCGCCCAGCACAGTGCCAGCAGCAGCAGCCCCGCGGAGAGGTCACCAAAGTAAGTTATTTGGGGGATTAAAAGCAGGGGCTTGTGGCCTGCCCTGCTGAAGCACTGTCATCACAGAGCCACGTCTCCCTGGGGCAATCTTTGCAACCTCACGTCACCAGGCACCCTGCCAGGTACCAAAACACAACACCCTGCACCCCAGTAGATCGTTCACGTGATGCCTGGCCATCCACCACAGCCAGGACCTTCCCGGCTCCTTGCCCCAGCCATGGGCTGCTCAGGTATTAAAGCTCACATTGAAAATGAAATAGTCCTTGAACAGCAGACAGAAGAACCTCAGCATGGGAAAGATCTCCCCCACCAAGACCAGTTTCACTGGTTCAGCTGAGTTACTCCTGCTGCCCTTGGGCAAACAAGCCCAGAGCTGCACCCAGATGTGAACCCGGGCAGGCACCCGGGTGGTCTCCTACCTCTGCCAGGAGCTGAGGCTTGCAGGAGGCTGAGATGTTCCCTCTGCTGCTCCCACATGCAAGGCAGGAAACCAGAGCTGTGCACCTGGGGAGTCCTATAAACTCTCCAGAATATCTCGCTTCCCCTAGAACAACAGCTGGATCCTTAAGTGAGGAGGATGGGGGAAAGGAATGTCTCTCATCACTAATCCTTTAATTAAGTGTGAATGAAGGGAAAGCAAGGCATTAACCATCTGGCCTGCAATGGGGACCAGAGCACGGCAGGTGCCTGGTTGTGTTAGCAAGAGGAACCACACTCCTTCTTTGAGCAAAGCTAAGCTCCTTCTCTGCAGCTAATTGCTGAGTGTTTATCGCAATCAGGGAGCTGCCCCAATCAGCGCTAATGGAGGGACCACAGCTACCCCCCAGTGCTGTCGATGAGGGAGGCTGCATCCCTCCCTGGGGACACCATGTGCCTCCCTGGGGATGCCGTGTCCGTGAGGACACAGCTTACACAGGGGACCTGCCAGCTCAGGGCTTGGCTCTCAGCTCCATCCTCCGGGGCAACACCCTTGCTGGTAACTTTTGAGGGTAAAGCAAAACCATTCACGGGGTGATGTTTTGTCGTGCCTCCATTCTAACCAGAGCTGTGGGCTTCCAAAGTAACGTAAGCATTGCCTCCAGGTTGCTCTGTGCCGCCGGCTGCACCAGTATAAGCTGCGTGGTGGTCTGCACCTCCCGAGCAAGGAGCAGCCCGTACCTGTGAGCCCTTCAGTGCCCCAGAGCTGGCCCAGGACAGAGCAAGGAGCTCACAGCTCAGCAGAGCTCAGATCCTGGTGGGACATGTGGGCGGTGCAGGGGCACCAGCGGTGTCTGGGACATGGTGTGGAAGCTGCTGAGCTTCTTCCCCTGCTTGGGCTCTGCTGGAGAGCTCTGGGCTGCGAACCTGGCATGACTCCCTCACGCTGACCTAGCGTTGACAACAGTTCCCATCAGGAGGTTTTCCAAGCAGCAGTTCACATCCCAGCCTTGTCCCTTCAGGAATGATCTTGCCCCATGGCTAATTCTGAATCCCCTTCCTTTCCCCAGTGCTTGTGCATTTGCAGATGTAAACACAGTGGTATCAGCACCCCCCCCAAGCAAGAGATGCTTTCCAGGAACAACGACATGATCCAAGCCCAACCCTGCAGGTCCTGAGGGTAAAGACCCTTGTGGTCCTCTCCTGAAGGCCACGAGCTGTCTCCCCACTGGCCTCCCATGGGATCTGTGTGCTGGGAATCCTGCAGCCCAGGGATTGGAAAAAATCAGCAAATCCCTCCTGTACCTGCTCTCAACACAGAAATGCAATGACAGAAAACATCCTGATCAGTCTCTCTAACAGAATTTTCCAGATAGCAGAAAAGATGTGTACCAATGCATATCAGATGCTCCTGGCACTTCTGGGCCATGAGAAAGAGGATGAGCCATCGCATTCCAGCAGCGAATCAGATTTTTACACTGTGAAACCAAATTGTGCTCCCAATGACATTGCTCTACATTCAGACCATTTCCAAGAAGGTAAAGTCAGCTCATGAGCCGGAGTGTGGAGCCTGAGAGCCTGGGTCTGTGGAAATCCCATGACATTTTAAACACCCCCGTGCCCGGCACAATGCGCAGCACATGTGGAGCAGAGGGGTTGCAGGGACCACTGTCAGATTCCCCCCACCAAACCCTGCACTGTCACAAAGAGCAATGACAGCCGAATTGCAGAGCCCACCCATGCAGGGGTGATCCTGCCTGACCCCTTCCTGTGACAGCCGCAGCTGAGCCAGAAGTAAAGATGGATGGAAGGAGGCTGGTTGGGAGTGTGGTGGCTTTTCTTCTGGAAAGGGTTTGCTGTCGTTACAGTGTCTGCACAGACCGATGCTTTGGGTTGCACACTCGCACGTAGACAGCAGCGGGGCTTGCTGCTGAGGCTTGCCGTGGTGCTCACTGGGAAGATTCGTCCCTTGTCTCTCTGTGGCTTGTGATGGAAACAAGGGGAGAGAGAAGCGCGAGGGGCCAGGAGGAGGGAGTGGAGTCATCCTGCACCTCGGGGCAGAGGTGGCACTCGGCTCCCAGGTCCCCAGCTCCCTGCCTCCTGCTGCCACCATAAGCAATGGCGCGGCCTTTGGTGCCATAGACTTTCCTGGTACAATGCCACGCGAGGAGGAGATGCTCAGTGGCAGGATGGGGCGTACATGATTGAGGGACATGCACAACCTCGTGACCCTGATTTTAAAACCTTCCTGGCTTTGTGTGCACCAGGAGGAGTTGTGCTCTAGCACTGCCCCAGGGGCTGCAGGAGATGGGGATGGGGGGCACCAACCCGGGTCTGCCGTGCACGCTCAGCTGCAGCAAGGCTGGAAACCACAGCCCTTAGGACCTTTTATTCTGACCACTGCCACTTCCTAGGACCGCGTTATGGTCCAAAGTGTGTGGTGAGGTGGTCACGTAAGTGTCAGTGCATGCAGTCACAAGAAGCTCATGGAAGCGTCTGGCTCTGGGGCCAGAGGAGGACACCAGCCATCCTGGGTCCATACAGTTCCGCGTTCCTGGGCCCCACCTTAGCACACAGCCACTTGTAGGCTTACAGCACCTCATTTCCCATTCCCTCCCATACTCGAAGCAAGTGCTAGGGTCTCCTGCTCACCACTGGCTCCTCTTACACACTGTGTGCAAGCACAGCGACGGGAAACAAGGAAAGGAAAAACAAAAGGACTCAATCTGGCCCAAAATGGAGCAGAAAATGGAGTATAGCAAGAGCCATGCCCCAGTCTGCCCTGCAGAAGGCCTTTTTTAAGGCCTAATCCCATGGATTGTCAAAGGTCCAGCACCCTGTCCCAGGGTGGCAGGCACTGACCACTGTCCTGAGCTGATCCTTGAACGGCAAGTTGGACAACATCTCAGCCACTGACTTGGCAGTGCCTGCCACAGGACAAAGCTCTCTGTCACTAACAAGTACATGCCACAAGCAAAATCCAGAGCAAACACCACATTTGTGTTGCTGCTATGCACGGGTTTCCCCTGACCTTGTTCTAAAGAGCCCCACACACTTCATTGTGAAGGCATGGGGCTGGCGTCTCCAGGTATGCCCTGCTGCTGTCCCAGACCCCAAGGGCGCTCCAAGCTGCCACGAGATTGTTGCTGGCACTCAAAGCAGCTCCTCCAAGCGAAGCCTGTGGCCAGGCCAGCAGCCTCAAAGGCTAGCAGCTTTCTGATAACTTGCCATGTTTTATTAGAGTCATACTTCCATCCAGGTAAGTCCAGGATGGGCGGTTACAGCCCTCTCCTCTGCTTCCTCATGCTGCTGTGCGTGGGTAGCTTGTATTTCAGTTTCCTGCAGCCCCCTCTGGTCACCTGCCCAGGAGCCAGCACTGCCGTGTGCTGAGCGCAGAGGTCTGGATGAACTGGCACAGACAGGGCACACTGCTGTGCTCCACGTGCCCGGCTGCCAGGGTCCGGGGGAGCCGGCCGCTGACCAGGAGCCGGACGTAGCAGCCGCTGCAGATCACCAGGAGCTGCTGGGCCATCACCTGGAATGAGCACGAGAGGTGTCAGTGTCTACCTGCGTGAAGAGCGGATGATACATTAACACCATTTGCTCCCTCGTTCAAACACTGTCCTTGTCTGACAGAAGCAGGACAGGAGCCAATGACAGATACGTAACTGTCCCAGATCCCCTTCTGGTCAGCTGGCACACTGTCCCCACAGGACAGTGACCCAAAATAACCTGCTGCCAACCACCTGTCCCAGCGCCATGCCAGGTGCCAGCAGCAAGGCCAGCCCAGGGGCTGGGGTCTGCAGGGATGGGGTGGCCAGGGAGCCAGGCTGCTCAGGGACCCTCCTGCTCTGTCCCCACCTCCTGCTGATTTTCTTTGCCTATAGCTGGAGAGCTTCAGCCTGCAGGGATGTCACCTGCACCAAATTCACTTAGTAAAAGCAAGCAGAAAACTGCAAAATAAATCAAAATCATCTCTTTTGAAGCTTCTTGCTGAGCAGGAATGAGGACACATTTGTCACTCAGCATGGCACAAGTCTTTGAGGGCACGCTCCATGGAGGAGATGAAGGCTCAGCACAGCCATGCCCAGCCCCAGCCCAGACACAGGCATCAGGTCCCTGCGCAGACCCTGGGGAGAGGTTGGCTTCCAAACGGGGACCAGAAGGAAACACCTGGCCCATAAGAGAGACACATCAAGGCCATAAGCATTAACTGCTCAGCATTGTCAAGGCTGGAGAAGGTGTGGGTGGACCTCTAGGTTTGCAGGTGTTTTTACAGGTGTAAAAGGAGGTGTCCCCGATGGGTGGTGTCTGCTGGGACGAGTTTTGGAGGTGAGGTGCCCAGGGAGGTGTTCTGCCCATCGGGGAGGGATATTTCTCTTTACCTCTGGTGGGCCCTCGGGAATGAGGCGGAGCAGCTCGTTGCACATCACAGGCTCTTTCTTGAAGTTCACCCCACCGGATAAGAGAGGGGACTCCTCGCACGAAGCCTCCTCCCCTGCTGGCTCAGGCTGAACCGCCACCTCCATAACCACACAGAGCTGGTCCAGGCTGTGCTGCAAGCCCGCCTGGAGGAGGGGGAGAGTTTGGGGGTCTCCAAAGACGGGCAGCATCAGCGTCCTGAGGACACCATTCAAAGCGCATGATTCCCTACCAAAACTATCCTCCCAGGAGTGAAAAAAATGTACGGCATTGGCCAAGAGCCATTCCCAGCACCAGGAACTGAGTGCCTTCATCCTGCAGCCCCGCTGCCATTATCTGCTTTGTGTGCTGGCAGCTGTACCCAGCAGGGTGGCGACAGCCTGGCATGGCGAGGCTGGGCGTTAGGAACGCCGTGCCTCACACCAGCCCCTACGCGAGCTGGATCGTTATGGTCTGTCCCCTGGCCTGTGCCTGTCGGTTCATGCAGGGAGCTGAGCAGCCTTGGGATTTGTGAGGGCTGTACTCCTCACCTCCCGTCCCGCGGCTGTGACCAGCCGGCAGTGTTTGTGATCCACGCAGCCGTGAAGAGGAAGAGACTTTCTGAAGGCCAAGAGGACAAAACTCCCATACAGCTAGCCCAGTGCAGTGTTTATTTGTTCCTCAGGCTATCTCATTTATTTCAGGAGGACAGCTTAAGGTGTCAGCTATTTCAAACAGTGATACATGCCTTCAGAATTTGCCCTTGACTCTTGATGACTTTCCTTTAACAAAAGTTGCACTGTTAATTATCCAGCTATGCACATGCCATAGGGCCTAAATAAATTCCTACTGAACTGGGCACCAGTAGATGCAGCTTGTCCCCCTCCCAGTTTGCCCAGCTCCCAGATTACAGCAGGGGATGCCCAGAAGGAAGTTCCAACACGTGCTTCTTATCGCCCACCTCCACCCTACCAAAGCCAGGCCCTAGGGGTGGCTGTGCGCTCATCACTGCAGGCTGTGCCTGCCGTCATTTACCTCTCGCATCCGCTGCAGCTCCGCAATGTGGGCTGACAAGGACTGGAGGCAGCGCTCGGGGCTGAAGTGCACGAACCACAGCTGGGACGGGCAGGTTAAGGAAGGGACCTTTCCACACTGTCCCCTCAGTGGAGACCTTGCAGAGGTGGCTGGTGCCCATGGGCTGTTCAGGACAAGGTCAGGAGCCAAGTAACACTTTGGTGTACTGATTTTAAGCCTGGTCTCAGCTAAGGCAAAACCTCCAGGACTGGCGAATGGGCAGGAGAGGGGTGGCAGGGAAGGGAGGCCTTGCCCCTCAGCCCAGACCTCCTCGCATACCCCCTGCACCATCATGGGGACAAGTGGGGTGGCCGTGGCCACTGCTGGTCACTCATCTCAGTGGCATTGTGTCGAAACAAGCTGGTGGGACACATTGACTTAGCTCCCCTAAACTCCTTCCAGCTTTCCTCCTTTGTTTCTGGGGATTCATCCTATTTATTTTTACAAGATTCACTGCACTCACTGCTTGGCTGCAGGATGGAGGTACTGCTTGCAAAGAGTCTGCCATGGGGACGTGAGTCCTGCTCCTAGAGCAGCAGCCCCCCAGCAGGCAGCCCCGCGTCCCTGCAGAGCTGCTCCAGCTGCTGTCATCCATGAGACTCAAGACCAGCGAGAAGGCTGGAGGGTTATCACAGATCTGGCATTGCGGCCGGCAGAGAAAGTGTAAACCCCTTGGGTCATTTCTGCTCTCAGGCAGGTCTGGGAGGCGTGAAGGCTTGCTGATAGTCCTCACTTACTCAGGTGTAAAACTACGCTGGTCTAAACAAAACACATAATTCAGGTTCTTCAGTGTTTCCTTCTCATTCTGCATGACTTCGCACCTGCCACTGCTGCTCCTGTCTCTGACCCCATGTTTTGCCTCGGTTCCCTCTCCGTTTGTATTTCATGCTTCTCTGTATACACAGGTGGTGTGAGTCCACCAGCGAAGCTGGGGCACCATCTCCCTCACCTTCCTTTGACACTTCCATGCACTCTTAAAACACTCTTCTTTCCCCTAAACCTTTGTCTAGTCCAGAGAAGGTCTCTCTAAACAGCAGCAAAATGAGGTTCCCTGAGCCCTGGCTTCTTCAAGCTGCATTTTTAAAAGGCCATAAAGATCAGAAGTGCTCAGCAGCTAGAGACCTGGCTGCCAGGCACTCACTCCATGTGTATTGGGTTTACGTGGTAAAGGTTTGGTACCAGGGGGGCCACAGGGGTGGCTTCTGTGAGAAGATTCCAGAAGCTGCCCCATGTCAGATAAGAGCCAGCTCCAGCCGGCTCTAAAAGGGACGCACCGCTGGCCAGACCTGAACCAACGAGCAATGTTGTTTGCGCCTCTGTGAGAGCATATTTAAGAAGGGGAAAAAACTGCTGCGCAACAGCAGCTGGGAGTGAGAGGAGTGAGGAACAGCCCTGCAGACACCAAGGTCAGTGAAGAAGGAGGGGGAGGAGGTGCTCCAAGCGCCGGAGCAGAAGTTCCCCTGCGGCCTGTGGTGAGGACCATGGTGGAGCAGGATGTCCCCCTGCAGCCCATGGTGTACCAGGGCAGAGCAGATCTCCACGCTGCAGCCCATGGAGGAGCCCACGGTGGAGCAGGTGGATCTGGCCTGAAGGAGGCTGCAGCCCATGGAGAGCCCCCGCAGGAGCAGGCTCCGGGCCGGACCTGTAGCCCGTGGAGAGGAGCCCACGCAGGAGCAGGTGATCCGGTGGGAGCTGCCACCCGTGGGGGACCCATGCTGGAGCAGTTTGCTCCTGAAGGATGGACCCCGTGGTACGGACCCATATTGGAGCAGCTCTTGAAGAGCTGCAGCCTGTGGGAAGCCCACGCAGGACCCGTTCGGGAAGGACGGCATCCCGTGGGAGGGACCCCACGTTGGAGCAGGGGAACAGAGAGCGACCATGAAGGAGCGGCAGAGACGAAGCGATATGGACTGACCGCAACCCCCATTCCCCGTTCCCCTGCGCCGCTCGGGGGGAGGAGGTAGAAGAGGGTGGATGGGGGGAAGGTGTTTTTAGTTTGCTTTTAGTTTCTCACTGCTCTAGTTTGCTAGTTATAGTAATAAATTATACTAATCTCCCTATGTTGAGTCTGTTTTGCCCGTGACGATAATTAGTGAGTAACCTGCTTGTCCTTATCTCAACCCTTAAGCCCTTGTCCATCATATTTTCTCCCCCTGTTTCTTTGAGGAGGGGGAGTGAGCGAGCGGTTGTGGTGGAGGTCGCCTGTTTAGCTGGGTAAAACCACCACACCATGAAATCAGATCCTCTCATGTGCTTGAAGGAGGGAGCCCAGGGCTACAAATAAGAGCAGAGGCACTTGGATGCTGCTCACTTAGCTCCTCTCTGCAAGGCACAGCACAAGCTCCCAGGGAAGGGACTCCAGTTTTCCCTGTGGTTTTTTGTTTGTTTGTTTTTGCCATAGGCACATAGCTGTCACTCTGCTTGTAATGAGAATCATCATTGCCACATAAACATAATACACTTTCAGGAATAATTGTCTGCCCCAAGGACTAATTTCACTTCAGTGTTTTATACTCTTTATTTCCAGTGGCCTTTGGGTATATCTCAATCCCTATGGACAGGAGAACAAAAATACCCAATCCCTCATGCCATCCAATAGGAGGAAAAAAATCCTAGAAACCCCACCCTCTGGAAATCGTCATTGATCACCATCAGTAAATACCCTCCCCATCATTAGCTACCCAGCAGGGATATGAACGTTTCCATGCAGAAAGGATACTTGTAGGATGCTGCGTGGCCCGTCCAGGTCATCTGTAATCCCCAGAATTAAACTGTGTTTGATAAAGAATTCGTTGACAGCTGCCAGCCTCACATCTGTATTCATATTTATCTATTAAAGAACCCAGGAAAAATTAACATGCTCTACAACAAAACCTGGGCCTGCCTACAGCTGCAGACTGCTGCTGGATGATCCCAAATACCGTGTCTCTGAAAGGAAAGCAGTGGCAGAGCTGTCTGCAGCTAGGGCAGGGCTGTCACCAGCCATCAGCATAGCCTTGCCACCCCTGGCTGATGCCCATGCAGCCAGAGATCTCACTAAGGGTTATGTACGTTATAGACAAGGTGTCTGAAGTGGAATGGACTTCCAGCATCATGTTCTCTCTTTCTTCCCCTAGCTGTCCCTGAGTGACGGACAACTTCCATGGGTTAGGAGCTGCCTTTTTGTGCTGGATCTGTGGGAAGGTGGGTATGGCGGGGCCTGGCCCAAGACACCAAAGCACCGCGGTGACACAAGTACATGATGCCACTAAGGCCAACACACAGCCCTGACCGTAAGGACAGTGTCCAGAAGCAGGGCAGGAGAGGAGCCCTGCTCTGCTTCCCACAGGGCTTCCCACCAGCTGTGGGGGGTGTGAACCATGCAATGCTTGCTTTTTCTCCAGCAACAGCAGGCGCTTCGAGTCAACTTTCACCTACTTTCACACCTACTTTCTAGGTGTTACGACACCCAACTCCGTAATATCTCTTGCCTGAACCAGATCTCTCAGCCTGCTCTAAAAATACTCCTACCGCCCCCTGATAGCCATGTTCTCCATATGCATCTAGGAGATGACCCAGGTCCCAGCGCTTTGGTGGGAGGGAATCCTGCTCCCTGCACTCTCCCTGTCAGCACATGAGCAACCTCCTCTCACCTTCCTCTGGCAGTAGTCTATAACCAGCATCACAGCCACAGTGACGGCCACGGCAGCCAGGGTCACCAGCACGCTGGCCTCCCAGTAGCGCCTGAAGGAGCACAGCTGGACTGTGGAGTAAATGTTTGTCCAGAGAGACATGTAGAAAATCTGTGAAAAACAAGAGAGACAGATGATGCTTGTAAAACTGTGGAACTGAGAAAAGTCAAGGGAAGAAGAAACCTTGCCATAAATTAACTTAAGTCACCTGGGATTTTCAGAGGGTGAGAAAGGACAAGAGTTCTTTCCAATAATAAATAGGGAAGAAAGAGGTCTAGAAGGACTGGGTGAGCACTAGTTTATTATAAAAAACTACCAGTCATTAAAGACAGAGACTGAATTACTAATGATGATTCATAACTAGGAAGGATTTCAATTGAGTTCTTCCATTTAGATGAGAAATGCACTCACTGAGGCATATTGATAATACTTGTAACAGTCCCTCTATTTAGAAAGTTCCTACGTCAGAGCACTCAAGGTGGTACAGAGACTGCTCAATTACAGTAACGCTCAAATGATGGACACTGGGCTCAAGGACTATCCTAAGGACTAGCAAACTTGGCCTTTGCATAAAAACCAGCAAAACTGAATTTGTTTGGCCTTTACTTCAGGTGTCATGCACTTGGGCAGATCGCCTAGAAGCAACTACGGTATGTGCAGCATGGCATGTCACAGCACCATCTTGCGCTGATGCAACTCATTTACACTAAGAAGGCACCAAAGACCACAAACACCAAGCACTAACTCCTGCAGTATTAGTGAAAGGAGAATTCATATATAATAACTATCCCTCCTCCCCCAAAAAAGCATCTGAAATAAAGGAGTCAGTTTTTAATCACACCCTCAGCATGCTGGAAAGTAACCTTAAAGTAGCTGCTAATGGCTGGGGTCTTTGGAGGAGCTTCTCTCACCAGAAGAAGCCAAGCAAACTAGGCAAGCAACTTGGTAACCAAAGTTGACCTGTCCATTGGTCTGAATGAGCATCAGGACCAGAACATATTCAGTTTTTTTAAATCAAGTTAAAAAGAGTCTGACATAGGTCCTACTACCTCAGCAAATGCTGGTTATCCAGCCATGGACAGCCTGCTCCAGTGGGACTACCAGCAAGAGGATCAAGAAGGTGTCTTGCCCCATCTTCAGAAGCACACATCTATGGCAAGCCTGAGAGAGACCCCCCAGTCCTTACCACAGCGATGGCCATCTGGAACACCCTGGAGTTGTAGAACATGTACCGTCTCACTTCGGGCTTCAGGACAGCCTCCTGGATTAACCTTCTCCACTCCCCCGCTGCCACCTGCTCATGGAACAACGAGCAAGCTCAGGTCACCCAGTCTGGGGCTCTCAGCCCCATCAGAACAGGCTTGGGGAGTCCTGGTGGTGCCAGGCTAGCACTGCAGGTCAAACTGTGTCCCGGGGCACCTTCCTGCAGAACGCACTGGCCCAGGCTCCAGTCTCATCCATGCAGCTGTCACAGACCAAAAACCTGTGCGCTTGCCTCATTTGCAGTGAGCAATATCTCCCTGGAAAGTGCAGGGAAAGTCACAAGGGAAAAGTGTGTTTTTATGACAAAGGACAAGACGAGACAGATAGTTCCAGTGATGTTCCATCACATCAGAGTGCTTTCAAGCAGTTCAATTGAACCTACGTTGAATGGATTTCTTCATGGAGGTTTAAGCCAAGATCATTACAGTTGACTTGAAGTCAATGAGGAATAGATTGAAATTAAAGTGAAACAAGTCACTCAAACAAAAAAAAAGTGTCTGTGATCTGGGTGGAAATGCAAACAGTGCCAATGCAGCCAGCATTCACTCCTACAGGACCCTCAGGGGAGATTGCACATGAGGAGCTTACCTGAACCCCAAGGGACTTCAGTTTCTCTGCACAAAGCTCCATGTCGAAGGAGGTGGCCGAGCAGCTGTTGTCCATACTGAGCACCATGAGCACCTGGCCACTGGGGGGTTCTGCAAGAGCCCAAAGAGGTCACGAGCACAGCGCTGGCATGGGTTTTCCTCCCAGCCGCTAAAGAGCATGTGGCAAAGGGAAGGCTGAGGGACAGGCACCACCCTGATGTGCTTTAAATGGATTCAGCATCCCCCCTCAGATATTCCTAAGAGCATCACAAAGAGCTCCAAAAGAAGCCCAGCAGCCTGCTGTCCCTTGTAAGGAAACAACCTACAAAAAGGGAGGAAACCCAAAACACATTCCAGGAGTGAGCAGTCAGAGATAACGTGATGCTCTGACCTTCAGCAGCATAACACCTTGCCTCACTGATCCCTACCTGAAAGGACAATGCACTCGAGCTGCTCGGTGTTGCTAAGGCTCGCTCTCTCTCAGAGAGATTCCCCATTCCTACCCACCCCACCCACTGTGAGGAAAAGCTCAGGCAATCAAATCCAGGAATTTTCCAACAACTACGTTGTCTGGGATGTGACAGGCCTGTCCTGGAGCATGAGCCCCTCAAGCCTCCAGCATCCAGGTCCCTGCTCCGGCAGTAGCTGCATGGCTCTGCTCAAGGCTCCCAGCTTCTCAGTTTCAGCTAGGGCTAGGATCAGAAATGTAGTCCAGAGACCCAAGCTGCAGTCAGGAGCCCAGAAAGTGTGAGGACAGCCTGCCCTAGATTTGAGGAGCAGGCTGCTCGGAGCTGAGGCAGAGCAGCCTTGGAGCAGCAGAGGAGAGCTGAGATCTGGCATCCCATCTGGCACTCATCTAGAGTTTACACAAGCTGAGCTACGCCAAGAGGAAGAGATCGGGTCCAAGGAAGTGGCATGTTCAGATGAGATACTGTTTCAGCGACACATTTCACCCAACTTTCCTTCCCCTCTGCAGCTCCAGGGCCAGCCAAACGTCCCCTGGGGCTCCTCCTGCTGACGCTGCCTGCTCAGTGCTCTCCCAGACTGCTGTGCTGGCTGAAAGGCAGTGCACACTCACCTTTCCCTTCTCCCCTGCTTTCATCCTCCACCTTCACCATCTCTTCACTGCTCAGGAATGGGAGATGCCAAGTAAAATGAGGCAATTACATTACAATAGGGCGTGACTGCATCAAGTCAAGAAGGGAAGAGTAGATGCATCTGAAACCTCCAGGATAATAACGTCCCGTCTGTTTGCTGAGGCTAATCTCCTCCAGACACAGAGCAGTGGAAGCGGTGAGTATGAAACAAGAATGAAAACAAATGGCCTCAGCCCTTGGGCTAGGCTCTCCTGCTCTCCATGGCTTTGGTCAAGCTGCTTGGCACAAAGTCTATTGGGTGCCAAGCTCAGATACCCAGAATTTGCAGAGGAGCTCAGCTCGTTGACCTCTGCTGGGGTAGCAAGAGCTTCTTCACCTCCATGAAAGCTGAGTGCTAAGGAGGTGCCATGAACCGAGCAAGCGCGAAGGGCACCCTGCTGAACACTGCATGGAGGTCTTGGTGCAACAGGCCACCCATGGCACTGCCTTCTGTCTCTGCACAGCACCTCAGGCAGCTCCTGAAGCAGTGCTGCAGAAAGGGAGCACTTTGTCACTGGGGAAGAGAGTCGCTTGGAAAGCACAGGTCAAATTTCCCAGAGATTTCTTGACTTTCAAAGGTTGAGAAAAGAGGACTTCCAAGGTCCTGATTTTCAATAGGTAGATGTCCATTCACTCCTAAATATCAGGCTTTCCAAAAAAAGTAAAAGCATATCCATCCCCCTCCTTAAACGCTGAAACATCCATAACATTTAGTGACTTTTGCAAATGAGGTGTTGTCAGTGAGCATTTTTGACAAATCTGTCACCTGTTATTTTAAGGCCACTGTGCTCAGCACTGCATTTCTCAGCAAGTTCACAGAATCACAGAACAGCCCAGTTTGGAAGAGGACCATGCAAGATCACCCGGTCCAACCTTGCTCACTTACCTTTCACCCACTTCAGGGATCCTTCCTTTAAATCACTCTTACAATAGAAGATGGAGGAAAGCGAACTGTTTTTCTCAATTCCATCAGCTTGTCTTTTACAAGCCATGCTGAAGGTACCTCTCCTTCAGGGACTCTGTGTCGTATTGTCAGAAATTCAGCACTTCATGATCTCTCTTATCTTTCACTTCTGAGAAACACCCAAGCAGCAGCCAGCCAGCTTGCTCTCCCTGTTGGGGACTAGGTTGTGGAATCTTCATTCACACTCCCACTGGGGATTTCCTCGAGATTCTGCTTTCCATGAGCAAGGAGGCATTTTCTAGCCCTGAAAAGAGGAAGAAAAAAATCTGAAAATCTTGCAGAGACAGCAAATAAAGGGTAAGAGCACAGAGCACTTGGGTGTACCCTGCTCTTTGGAGCCCATGCCCTGTGGATGTTACCACCAGGCACGTGGTAGCCAGCCAGGAGCGCAGTGCACAGGCTCTCCTTTTGCTTGAAATACTCTTTTTTTCTGCCAGTAGGTGGAAAAGTTATCTCTAGATATCCCCTAAATTATTCCAACATCTTTAAATATTCATATTTTGTAAAGAATTAGTCACGGAATAGAAAGGATTTCTCTTTGTGAAGGCAGAGTGGGGAATTCCCTACCACACGAAGGAAACGGTGCACTTAATGCAGGAAATACATATCCACCTGTGCAGAGGCAAGCAGGAATGCTCAGACAGCAGCAGGGAAGTCTTTGGCGAGCTCTGCTCATCTCTCCCCACTCCTCTGCTCCCCACCTCCCCGCTGGACAGTACTGAAGGGGCACAGCCCTGCAGCAGCTGCTGTGCCCATCGGTTTTCCAGGTAAATGCTGCTGACATGGGGCTGCAACGCAGATCAGCTGCTGGGACCCGTGGGTGGTTATTCACACCCAGTGCCTGGAAGACTCTGAAGTTTAATTACCTTCCATTCACGAGGCTCAGCTGCATCCCTGCTGGCTCTCCAAATCTATCGTTTAATTTTAACCTCAGCTCTGCCTTACTTACACCAGGAGCCTGGTTTGAAGGTCCCTCGTGGATCTCAACAGCTCTCCTTTGAAAAGGATTGCTTTTTTTTTTTCCTGATGGTTGTTGCTGCAATTACCCCCTTGCACAAAGCCAGGATAGTAACTAGTTGAAGGACTGTCAGACAGGAAATTGAGGCAAGGGAAATGACACGAAAGGTACATACGGTTGCAAAACAAAAAAAACCTGCAAAGGGCTGGAAACTCAGCACTCAAAGGAGTCAAGCCATGGTGCACTTTGCACAAGAGGTGTGTGTTGTGCGTGTGTGCATGGGCACGGCCACGGCACCCGCTCTGAATGCTGGCTGCTCCTGCAGGGAGCCGTATCTGCAGTTTTACTCCAGAATGAGCCTGCTTCGCGTTGAGTCCCTGCGCCCAGACTCTGGTGAGGCGCCCACGGCATATCACGCTGCTCTCCAGCGTGTCTTCCTTGGAGAGCACGGGCAGACAGATTGCACAGCATGTCCCCCCGCACCAAAAGGGAGCTCAGACAGTCAGTTTTCTCACTTCTTTCCCCTTGGCCTTCAATCCCTTCAGTTTAGTGTCAAACAGAAGTGAAAATGAAAAATGAGACAAAAAAGAACAACAAAGGAGAGAGCGAAAAAACAGAGGAGACAAAAGGAAAACTTAATTAAAACCTGCCAGCCTGTTCTTGCTGCTGTCACGTTAAGTTAGAGGTGAAGCAAGGCTCTTTGCCTTGGACACCTCGGGAATGTCGAGTCCAGGAGGACAGTCCCCAGGAGCTGCCAGTGACCGGTGCGGCAGGGCCAGGGCAGCTCAGCCCCCAGGGGCTGCTGGAGCCAACAGCCCTCCCCAGCATGGGCGAGCCCACAGGCAAGAGCAGCTTTGCTTTAAACCATTCGTGCAATACAGACCTCGTTTGGCTCTGTGGCCTTTCACTGCAGACTGACTGCCAGTTTGTGGAAAATTGGTCCCCCCCAGGTCTTCCCCGGCTTTCTCCCATGCTAATGCGAGGGGTATCCTCATCTCCTGCGCTCTCCAGGGCTTTGTGTCTTTCTACACCTCTTATTTTTTTATCACATTGCCTCCTTCAGCCTATGGACTTTCTCAGACACCTTCAAGCCCCAGCTAATTCAGCAAGTCCTGCTGCTGCATTTCTGGAGAGGCTGCCGGAGGCTTACCTCGTCCAGCTCAGCTCCTGGTCCTGGGGTGCCGGCTTAGCTCCCTCTCCTCCTCCTCCTCACTGTCCTTCACCTGCCATCGCTGGGCACCGTGCTGCCCCGCTGCAGGACAGGGGGGTCCCAGCCCCAGTGGGGGACGCAGCACCCTTCCCTGCCTTTCCCAGGGAGGACGAGCGATCAGGCACCATGCGCTGAAGGCGAGACGCCCATGCCCCCGCGCTCATTACCCCAAGCTGCAAGCACCAACTTGCAAAATCTCCCTGCTGCATGTGACTTTTCCCTCAGGCTCGATTCAGAGCTGTGGTTTTAACCCTCTAGAGTTCCTCAAAAGTGCTTCCCCATCAGGCGCAGCCATGGGAGAGACCTGGCTGCAGGAGCTAGAGTCACCTTTTGGAGGGTGGGGGTCCAGAACTGGACCCAGGAGGGCTTCTTCAGAGGGAGCACGAGCTGAACAGCTGCACAGTCAGAAGTCTCTCCTCCTCCTCCCTCAGCCGGGCAGGATTCACCAAGTACAAATCCCAGAGTTGCATCACATGAGTCGCCGTGAATACATTAGTCAGAGACAAGCAACAGCAGTGGGGCTGGAGAAATCAGAAGAGGTGAGCAAAGATCTCAAGATCTGAGAACGTGTTACCACGTATTTAGCAAGCAGTCACAGCAAAGCACAGACAAGCAGAAGTAACGGTGAGAACTGCAGCTCTCCTCGGAACAGGAGGCTGCACTGATACTGAGGGCGGGTGGGGTTTCCTCTCTACTTATGTGCCCCGAAGAGCAGAAGTAGGACTGGATACACAGCCAGACAGACACCCCCGAAAACACCTCGCGTGCTGGGGGATGTGACTTGCTTTCAGGCCAAGTGATAGCGCTGGGAGACACCATGGGAGCAAAGGCTTGTTTTAAACTGCCTGGGGATCATAGCTGCAGGGCCCACCAAAAGCTAGAGGATCCCCAAAGGCTGGGAACCAAGTCAAACAAATATCATAGTGGCTGCTAGTGAACAGTTAAAAAGAAAAATACTTCATTGCACTATGGGTGTACACTTCCAGGAGAAAATGCCGCTCTGCTTTCAGACGGCTGAATTTCTGCAATCCTGTTGGCTCCAGACATTGCTGAGCAATGTGTTCATTAAATCACAAGGCTGCATGGGGAACAGAACTGCCTTCGACACCGCTTGCCCCCATGGGATCTTGTTACATTGGAAGCTGGCAACTCACAGAGTAACATCACCCAGCTACAGGAAAAATCAGATTAATCTTCTCGCCAGTGTCACTGGCTTGAGGCCGAGCTCACATCCCCACCCAAGGCATGCAAAGCATTGGGTTCTTTTGCAAAGAACTCATCAGAGATCTGGCTTCGTTTCCTCCCCTTCTTGCCCATGCAAAGATCCTGACAGAGGCAGAACACTGCGACCAAAGTGCTTAGAAAGAGCACCATCAGCTCACTGCAAAAAAGCACCCAAGGCAAAACTCTGTGGGGGCAACAAGCTTGGAAGCAATTCCTCTAATTACCCGCAGCGCGTACACCATACACCTCTTGTTTAGCAAGAAGCACGTGTGCACTGATCATGGCATCAACACCTTGTCCTATCAGCACAAGCAACCCCTGCCAATGTAGGAGAGGTGTTGCAAAAAATAAAGAAAAAAAAAAAAAAAAAAAAGAGGTAATTCCAAGTTTAAAGGACACAGCAAAAAGGCTTTAAACTATTAAATCTTTAGGATCCTAATGGAGTCCTTTTAAGACTAGAGGCAGTGTCCCAGAACAAGTGCACTCTCAGGCAGAAAACCTGTTTAGCGCCAGAGCTCAGAGTAGGACCCAGCCTCTCTCCAGACGCCAGTGCCGAGCAGACCCACCGGCAGCAGACTCCTTCCAAACACGCACCCTCACCAGCCTGCAGAAGGAGGTGCTGCGCGGCTGAGCGCTGGTGTGGTGCAGTTGTGATCTCAGATGGGCTTTCCCTCTGCAGGTTTTCAGAGCACCTGTTTCATGCCTACCTAAGGAACCAAGGAGGAAGCTCCACAGCAGCTTATGGCAGTCGAAATCAAATGCAAGGCTTTCCAGTTGTTTTTCTGAGACAGTTTTCCAGCCAGCCACCTCCCTGCACTTGCTAATCTCAGGATCACACAAAGAAGATGCTGGCCCAAAGGGGATGGAGGGTCTGCCAGTCGGGATGTGTGGAGCCGAGGCCTCCCAGCCTGGCTCCTCCCGACTTCAGCGGTCATCAAATCGCATGCTCAGAAACCTTTGGCAGGTGTTAGTTTTCAGAGCACCTCGTTTGGAGCATAATTTGGATGCTTTTGCTAGGCAGGCGAGATCCAACCTGGTATCTTCTCAATCCAAGCAGATCCCCTGTAGCCACAGGACACACGGAACAGCCTATAAGACATTCAGTGATTAATCTATTTCAATAAGCAGCACATATACTTTAGATTGTAGCCTGACAACAAGCTAGACTTTGCACAGATGCCTTTATATCTGGGCTTCTGAAGCACAAAGCCATGTCTGTGATATTCCTGTCCCAGCTATTAACGGTCTCACCAAAACTTTAGCATTGGGCAGCCAGAAAACAGAAATTTAACCCTCTCAAACCAACAGGGAGTTCCTCAACTACAAAGCAAACACAAAGTCAATCAGTAAACTAGAAAGGAATTTGGAAAGTCAGGCAAAGGCTCACAGGAAAGAAGGGGGAACCACCTGCCTGTAAAACAGGAAGAGGGCACTGGCAGGATCCGAACGAGACCCGAGGTTCTGCTGCTGCACAGAGCCCGGCTGACACCTTCTGAAACTGGCCTTGCTTAAAAAGCAAGGCAGAAGCAAAGAGCCTGTGCCGTGCAAGTGAAGGTCTTCCAAAGTGTCCCTGGATTGGGCACTCAAAAACTGAAATGAGAATGAACGAAATTAAAACTGAATGAAAACACAGACTTTTCTGCTCCAGAAAGCATCCCGTCGGCTGTATGCTCAGCTAGTGCAGGCTGGCAGGGGATTTGTTTTACATAAAACAGAATTAAGGCAGCTTGAGGGCTGTCTTGAGCTTCCCTCTTTGGTGTCTAAAGAAGCAAGTCCTGACTTATGTTAATGCAAGGCAATTGTATTATTGCAGCTGCTTGCCAAGTCTCCCTCTCCCACTTCACTTGCTCTCACTTGCTGGCCCCAGAGCTGCTGCAGCCGTCCAGCCCACAGCCTGTGCACCCGCCCTGTTCGGCAGCACTCCTGGGCTAAACCTTTCCCATTTCAAATTAAGCCAGTAACTTCTTCTAGCCTCAGTAAACCTAGTGTAAAATTAACATCTGTCCTCTTTGAAACAACTTCTGATTTATTCCAAGAGTCTTCCATTCTGGCACAGGGTCTCTGGACTACATTATCCCTTACCTCCCCATCATCGCTCCAAGCCACGTTTGCCAACTCCCCCAAGCCCTCTGCAGCTCTGTCCTGGGCTCCCTGCAGTTGTTTTTGTCTCTTTCAAAGCTCAGCATCCAAACAGGAGGCAGAGACCTCACCACATGCACGACCACAACAAACCTCTTTCTCGCCTCCGTCTGACACAGGACACTTGTATTAACGTGCTGTAGCGTGGCGAATTCATTTCAAAAAACAAAACATTTGCCAGCTCAGAGGCTGGGGGAGTTTACCTTAATTTTGACAATTTCTGCTTTGCTGTACAACTGCTTATTGGTCACTTTGGTTTTGTGTATTTGATTTCACCCTTCCTAGTTCAGTTTCACACTTCTCCTTGGGGAGTTTCATGCTATCAGTTTCAGATCATTTCTCCCATTTATCAAGATCATTTTAAATTGTAATTCAGTCCTCTGTACGGTTTGTATCTCTTCCCAGCTTGGTGCCCTGGACTTATATCTGTACTCCCTATTCCATCACTCTGCATTAATGAATATATTACAGGGAACCTGATCCCAGGAGGGAAAAAAAAACCAAAAAAACAAAAAAACCTGCCATTTGAAATGCTTCCCCAGATTGACAGTAACCACTGATAGCACTGTCCTCTGTGATAACCGCATCCTCTGTCATGTTCTTAACCCCGTTTCTGAGATCCTGCCACTTATTTCAAGTCCCACTACTTTAAATACTGAGACATACACTCTTCGGTCTGGTTTTGGTCTTTTTTTTTTCCTTCTCTATTTTGAGTCCCAAGACCATATTCTCTATTAATTACCTGGTTTGATAGATTCAATTTTTCTGTGATATCTGAAGCCAGCTAAGGCTGATGACATTACTGTTCTCTCTGCTCTGTGTGCAATGGTCTGCATGCAGTTGCAGTCTCCCTACACGGGTCTTGTCTGCAGCTGTGCATGCTGCAACACTGAGCAGCAGCCAATGCAGGCAGATCTCCTTTTCTTTTGATGAAATTGCACTTTCAGCAGATAACTCTTCCATCAGTTTGTTGTCTTTTTCCAGTGAGCCTTAATTAGGAGAGAACAAAGTTGCTGAAAGCCTTGTCTTGCCCTTCCCTTCTTCCTGCAGACAAAGTCTTCTTTTACAGACTGCTTTTTTGTCAAGCAGCTCAGCAAAGCTAGACAGATTAACAGTCATTAAATACAAAAACTTTATTTCACAATATCCCTAAAATACATGTTTCAAACAAAAAATGACACTCACTTAAGGCGCAAAGTGCGGTTCTTTTTCTTCCCTACTTCTGCCTTTTTTCATATGAAGACTTAAAGCCTTATGCATTTTATTATGGTAATGCAAAACCTCCTTCCTGCACCTCAAATTAAAAAAAAAAAAAAAAGACACTTGCTATGTGCCTTGGATAATCGTTTGGCTATTGATTCAGCAGATGCTTTATTAGATTATTTTGAGACAGCCTAATGTAATTTAATACCTATTTATCTTCTATTCCTATGCCAGTCCAAGATAGATCTAGTCAGTTCTAGGCTTTTCTTTCTTATTACGCACTAATGCGAGAACTACCAGTGTTAGATAAGAGGAAAAAAGATTCCTGATGAGGAAAGAGACAAAAGAAAGGAAAAATGACCAGGTTTCATACGCATGGAGAGAAGGAAGGTGAGAGGAATGGTATTCTTACAGTTATCTGCAACCTACTGATTACCTATGGCCAGCTAGACCTGCTTGCTGTGTGTCTGATGGACATGAGTGCAGGGAAAACAGCCGGAGCCTGGAGCTGTGGACAGAAGGAAGGGACGGACTGCCAGCAGCCCGATCGGCTGATTCCTAGCATTAAAAAAAAAAAAAAAGCCCTAGCTTTAATAAAATTCATCAGGAATTGTGTAGGGGCCTTGCAAAAGCAGGAGGAATTTAAGGTTGCCAAACTTGGATTTACATAGTGGAATATGCTGAGCAGTTGACGCAGGGCACACCTGTGTGAGCACCCAGCAGCCAGCCTGGCAGCTCAGGCAGGGCAACGAATGGCTCCAGTCAAAACCAGCTGCAGCCACAGCACTGGGAAAACTCAGGAGACTCTTGTGGTTCTGAACTGTCCAAGTCAAGCTGCCTGGAGAGTTTCTGATAAAGCACTGGCAGCCAAAACTGCTCCCCTCTAAATGAAAGCTTTCCCAAATTCCTAGACTCCAGATACGGGGCTGGGGATGATCTCCCTGCCTTGTTTCTCTGTTTGGACCCTGGGAAGGGAGCCAGAAGGGAAAAGGGAATGGGGGATCTTTAGATCAGAAAGTTATTTTCCCTGAAATAAACAAACCACATGCTAACTTTCAAAAAAAATGCTCCTATAAAAATAATTAAATGATGATTGTTCTTATTTCACAGGAAGCACCACCAGCACTGCTTTGTCATTTGCCTGCTTTCTGGGCCCCTCCTGGGAGCACCCAGGCGGTGAACCACCAGGGAGGGACACCCCTGCCACCACCGCACACACTCCTGTCCATTGATAGACCCTTCTCCCATGTTTTTGTATTTAACTGCAACAACTTTACAGGGGGATGAAGCCCAGGACATACTGAATCTGAACTGACGAAAAAAAGTCAAGCATTATCAGACAGAGCAGAGGTGTTGGGGGCTTTGATTTCCCCTTCCCTTCCCCTTCCAGAGTGGGGTGCTGAGCAGCTGTAGCCTAAATAAGATCGCAGTGAAAAACCTGGTGCCCAGGGACACAGGAGGTCTCTCTTCGGTCACAGCAAGTGCACCATACTTCTGCTGCAACGGGCAGTTCATTCCATATCCAGCATTACTTCACCACTCCGCTTGATAACAAGGCTGCAATCATCCATCTAAATGGTCTACGTGGGGATACTGATGTTGAAACTGGCCTGGTGTACCAAATAAAAATTGCACTCAGCTTGCCCAGAAAGGCCAGCGGCCAGTCCACCCTCAGCATCACCTCCAGCAAGGACTCAAGAGCAGTTTTGTCCATGCCAGCCAGGAGGCTCTTTATCTGGAGTGCTCCTTCAACATGCAGCAGCGAGAAGCAGATGCTGACTTTCAGACTGAACATCACACGCTGAGCAGGCAGCAAGCTCTGTCAGCACAGGCAAGCCCTAAAAATTGAACTCTAGCTTCAAGCAGCACAAACGTGTGTCCTAATTGGACCTTGTAGTGCATGTTAAGCCGTCCACATGACATTCGTATTTTGGTGTTAATAAGCCACTTGTCCATCTGGTGCTTTCCCCATAGCACAGATAACAAGTCTTCTCAATGGCATTTCAAAAATGAAAAGCATCAACTGTAAATATATACATGATGTCTGAAAAGAAATCACACAAAAATCAAGCCCAGACCATTGCTGATGAACAAGGATGTGACCGGTGCCAAATCGCGCTGCACAAGTCCTGTACCATACCCGTGTTGATCCCAGGAAGCTGCTTATCTGCAAGCAGTTTTAACTGGCAGAAAACAGCCATAGCTACTCACTTGACATTGCATGAACAAACAGGACATCAGCGCGGAACACTTTTTACTTCCATACAGCACCAGGACTGACTTAGCTGGCAATCTGTCCATATTTCCAGGGATCAGAGCTCAAAGTAAAAGAATCAGACAGCATTGTATGTGCTCAAAGCAGCTTCTGGCCCCTTTTTGGGGTACAATAGCAAGCTATGTCTCATGAACACAGGGTCACATCTGCTAGGGACAATGCAGGCAGAGCAGTAGCAGGGGGACTTCATAGACAGATTTGTACTAGCAGTTGGGGTAGGTCTTATTAAACAAACTTGTTGCAGAACAGGTGGAAGACTAGATAATCAGACCTCAGAGGCAAGAAGCTTTGTGTCTAACTCCACACCTCTGACAGCAGAAAACTGTTCCCTGCAGAGCATTTTGCAGCAGTCTGGCTTCAGCACAAAGACAGCAGTAGGCCTCGTATTCCCAGTGCACCTCATTGTAAGATTAAAGAATCCTAATTTAAAACACTCTATCTACACTGTAAACAAAGCTAGCCTTCCTGGTGAGCAGTAACTGGAAATACTTGCTTCTGTGCAAAGTTATACAGTCAGGTAATTCTCACAGTTAAATTTCAGGGAAACATTACAGAAAATTGATATTCTTGCAAACACTGAAACTTCTGCATGTTCTAAAGGGAAAGTCTTCACAACCCCTTTTGCCAGAAAGGAAACAACCTGGGGAGAGTCTTACATTTTCTTTTCTTCTGGCTCTTCCTATTCTAGAAAGCAAGGATAAAAAGTGTTCATTTAACAAAGGGAAACTTATGAACCACTATAAGAAAGTGGGTGCATGCACCGTATTTTTTCTGGACGAAGAGTCTCATTTTACTGATAAACAAACTGGATGAAATCACTAATTACAGCCTGGAGCTAGGAGGACTTTATGAAGAGTATCATGCTGGAGTCTGAGCACCTGTTCTCAACAGGAGGAAATGTTTCATCTCCAAAGGGCAGACCAGAATTAGCATGGCTGCAACCCCTTATGAGGCCATAGCACCTCTCCAGCCATTAGACCAGACCGATGAGAAGTGCTTTGGTCCTACTCTCCTTGTTCTGACCTGGCTTTTTCCCAGCTTGACATATTTTACTTCACAGGAGGCTTTTGTTTCAATTTTGCAACCCGTTTAATAGCCTCAATTCCTAAAGGGATTCTTTCGGAACTACAGTACACTAGCATAAAATATTACTACAGGAGACACCACAACAGTCTATTCTTTCATTGCCCTGTGCGACTGCTGGCAGATACTCATTCCTTTGTTAAGACTTCCATCTATCCTGCCTTCCTCCCTCCCAATCAAACTCTACAGGTCTGAGAGGCTTTTCAATGCTGCATTGAAGGTCTATGGAAATACATGATGGCTTGTCTGAGGAACAGCATCAAGGTTTCTTCCTTAGATCACCAACTGCATGAATTACAGGTCAGATCAGCTACACGCTGATTGAGGTCTCTTCTCTGCAAAAAGCCTGAAACTGAACTAAAAAAAACAAAGCTACATTAGTATTCCGCTGGGGGAGAGTGGGGTGGAATAAACTGCTGAAACACAAAAGCTCTTGATATATGTGTGTATTCTTGATTAAAGAGCTGGAAAGTGAGACACTTATTTCACACTGTTCCTGGGCATAGCAGGATGCTACGGGATACAGCATGACCTTGGTATAAACACGCAGTGACTAGGACTTGACCAAAGGAGGGATAATTACTGTACAGTGGCCAGCTATCAAACTATACTAGTGAACTGGCAACGTTTTATTTCCCCTAATAGTCAAAAGAGCATTTGTTCCTGAAGGTTTTCAGAACAATCTGGCAGGTAAAGCATCAGACTGGAGCCAAGAGGAGGAGCTCTGTAATGGGTTTTAAACTTACCTGCTGTGACCTTCAGACATTTGCTTTCTCTTACTTACTCTTTCTTTTATCAATACTTGATATTCATTCTTCAGAGTCTAGACTCTTCATGCAACTCTGAGTCCTGTAGGTACTCTTGAAGCAAGTTATCAGGTACAAGACTGACTAAAGAGACTTTGGAGTTAACTAAGTGTTTTTACTTTCAAGTGTCATAGTGCCTCACTTGTAACTCAAGCTAACAGCAGAATATACAGAGGATATTCAATACAGAGAAACTCAAGCACCTGAAGATTATCAGCTAGCGCTGTACAGCCAGAGACAACTTCTTACAAGGTTTAACGCCGTATGAAGGCTAACAATACGCCAAAAAAAATGCATTTTGGTCAACAAGAACACAGTTACACAGGTCTAACAATTACTGACTCAAGGCCAGCATCTCTCCCACTTTCTACTTCTCAGAGGCAAGCCTCTCATTGAATACTATCCAGAAATAAGGGAGCATTAATGTGCCAACTTGAATATATGTTTAATAACTTAGCACAGATTTGAGACATGGTCATTCAATGTTTGAATAAGCCCTAAATCTATGTCAAGAGAGAAACTAACAGTCCAACAAGATACTGATGACCTACAACTCACCGAAATAATTTAGTACCTTTACAAGAACAGTTAAGGTATGGCTAAGAGCTGTACATTCCACCTGAAGCTCAAATGTCGCTACCAGCATTTTCTGTATGCTTATTACTTCTTCCACTACTACCCATTGATGCGGTAATTCACATGGATTTCAGGTTTGATGTCACACACTATTGACAACAGCTGGGAGAGGACCACCTCCCGATTCTTCTGGAAGTTCTGCTGGATCACACTCATCTTTTCCTTGGTCTCTTTCTCAACCTCAGTGGTGCAGCTGCCATGAGATCCAAGTGCCTACAAATAGCAAAGGAAAGAGAAAGCTCACATGCAAGTTGTTTGACACAAAGAAAACACCCTAACTAGTTCTGTATTTTGTTGTTCCTTCCGTACTGCCTTGGTGCACCTCAACCATTAATCTTTGCTGAGGGAAGAACTGCACTGAAAAAATAGGAGAACACTTGGATTGTCCTCTCAGATTTCCCACAAAACTTGCCCTAGCTTATCATCCACAGCCTATGCCTTTTATTCTCTCATTCATTAGCTATCAGTTTAGAGCATGAGCTTCTGAGGAATGCCAGAAGTAAATGTCCTGCTGTAATGGAGACTGAAACTGGGAACACCCCTGGGCACTACTGTAATAGATAGTATAAGAAAAGTAGTATTCATGATTTAGTTTAAGCCCGGTTTTCATATCATCCCATTGCTTCTGTCCCTGAAGAATACTTATAAAAACCTCTGGCTTCTTAGCAGGACTGTGGGCTGCATAATATGCACACCAAAGAGTCTCTTCAGGCTTACAATGTCTCCCTTGCCCTGTAAGCAAGGGCTGAGAGAACAAGCTTCCATTGTAAGTGGGGAAAACACAGGCATGGAAAAGTATGCTGAGACAGATAGTACCCTGGAACTCAAATTCAAAGACTTTGTCTCTTTGTAGAAGGATAAGAGAAACAGAACCAGCTGCCAGGCAGTAAAGTCTACTTTTTAGCCTGGCATTGCCTGGTATCATACACCTAGTGAACCAAACTAACAAGTGATTTTAACAAATTAATCTTGACCAACTGGCATGAAGGCTATTATGTAGGAAAATCGAGGAGATGGTACAGTAGTAAACAGAAATTGGACAGAGGGGAAAGCTGCCAGATGGTCTTCTGAAGATTTCAGAAGAAGTGGCAGGGGCACACAGTCAGCAGAAACATCCTACCTGTGCTACAGCCCTCAGCTGGAAAGGGGCCTCAGTTCTGCACCTTTTGGTAATAACTCCTCTTGCTCAAAATGAAAGGAAATCGTACAGCCTGGCACACAGCAAGCAAGACCTGAGCAAAGCACAAGTCTTACAACTTCTTCAGCAAGAGAGCACTGCCTACAATACCAAGTTAGCATCGTGGAAGCCAGCTTGTCATAGGAGGAATGAGCTCTGTCTTTTCTGACACTGCTACATATAGCAGGTTTGGGGAGGCTGATACCCAGCAGGGCACCAGGCAGTACATGAGCTTACTAAGCTAATTCATTGCCAGTCAATAGCTCTGGCTCTCAAGATGCAACACACCATGCTCTGATTCATTTCCACCGATCTCTCCATGACACATGGGTGTGCATCAGAGGAAGGTAGTTAGGGAAGTAGACCTCTGGCAATACGTTCCGCCCTAAGGACAACTCTCAGGGCAAGTAACACCAGTTGCAGGACTAAGAGGCTGGGTAGGTAACAGTGAGTAATCTAGCAAACCAACCGCTGCTTCCTTGGCTTTGAATTCCTTCTCCCTCTGCAGACGGTACTGCTCAATCTCTGCCTGGGCTTCTTCTTTTGCCTGTTTCAGCCTCCGATTCTTTCCTGTTTCCAAAGAACACACCACATGAAATAAACAAGAGAAAGTACTGAGAGCATATTTCCCCATACCCACCCAGCTACCTGATACTAAACCATTACCATAGCTTTTGCTATTGCAGCACCCCCTTCTGCAGGAGACTGTCAGCAAAGCACTGCACACCCTTGCAGTGTCAGCCAGCCTCAGGAGCACGAGGCTGCTCTGAGTGTCACCGAACCGCTGCCAGGCTCACCAAGCAACAAGCTTCCACCAGCCAGAACTGGAGAGGTTCTTGCACCCAGCGGACGCGCGAGACAACCTGCAAGTCTGGCTTTCCTCATGCGAGCATGCAACATCTCAGAGTGATCCCGTACAGCACAGCAGAAAGAACATGAAATCTTAGTTTTGCTTCAGGCCAATTGTGCAACTGAGAGAGAGAACAAGCTACTGCATGAACTTCCTCCTCTGGACTTTCCACCAAATCCTCCCCTTCAGGGCCATCATCAGAGTGAGCTACAACAATCCACTTCTCACAAATCAGCAGGTAGAAATGCAAGACAGTACAACTTCATGAGAAAAAGAAAAATGCACACTTCAATCAGAAAAGATTTGTAAAGGCGGGGCTCTTTGTAGCAAGATTTTCTTTCATTTAACAGGAAAAGCTCTCTCTGATTCCAAAACAGCAGCTCTCTCAGGTCTATAAAATGTCTCATCATCAACACCGAAGTAAGCATACAGCTTTCACCAAGAAGGAAAACAAGCACAAGCATCCCCGAGCCGAAAACCCTGTCGCCATGAAGGTCAGGATTTCGATGTTGGTCTCTTCCCGGGGAGCAGTCCCACGGGGCCAGTTCCCCCGGGCCACGCGCAGGCCTCCCACAAACCGAGGCAGCAGCTGCCAGGCAGCGACCAGCCGCCCCCCCGGCCCTTCTCGGAGAGGCCCGGCTCCTGG
>VXAL01010492.1:0-18942 GCA_013399475.1 Chauna torquata | reverse complement strand
TCGCGTGGCGGGGGCGGAGGGAAAGGCGGGGGGGGCTCGGTGGCAGGGCGGGGTGACGGCTGTAAGCCGGGAGAGGGGAGGTTTGGGTTAGACGTTAGGAAGAAATTCCTCACCCAGGGGGTGGTGAGGCACTGCAAGAGGCTGCCCAGTGTCCGTGTGGGTGCCCAGCCCTGGCGGTGCTCGGGGCGGGCTGGATGGGGCTGTGGGCAGCCCGGGCCGCTGGGAGGTGTCGTGCCCATGGCGGGGGCTGGAACCGGGTGGGCTTTGAGGTCCCTTCCAACCCAACTCATTCTGTGACTCTAATACGGGACCCTTTATGCATCCCCGGTGCGTCCCATTAACCCGCTGGGAAGCTCCGGTCCCCTCCGGGCTGAGGCATCTCCTGACCACACAGGACAAGGGGTTGCCCCTGGAGCACAGAGCCACTGACACGCAGAGCCACTGACACGCAGAGCCACTGACACACAGAGCCACTGACACGCAGAGCTACTGACACGCAGCGATTCGTGGCCATCCAAAACATCTTCTGTAAGGGCACCTAGAAGAGCCAGGCCCCCTGGGAAGGCACCTGCTCCACCCCACCCCAGCCCTCAGCCATCGCATCCCAGTGACAATTTAAAGCCTTAGACGTGATTTCTGATACTTTTGGAGCGTAAATCACAATTATTGCCAGGGTGGAAGTGCCAGAGCCGAGGCAGTGACTCACATCCCTGCAGGGAGGAATCGGTGGTGGCAGTTACGCTGCTCCCACTGCTCGTGATGGAAGGGACATGAGACAATGAATCAAATGTGTATTTATAGAGTGGAATGGAAATGATGAGTGTGTGGCAGGGTGACCTTCAACAGGGCCCAGAGATTACTAGGTGGGCCTGTCAACCTAGCCTAATGCTCGCTTCAGTAAAAGAAAGAGAAAGAGAAAGATGGGGAGAAGAGCTCAGCCCATAAATCTGTTTTGAAGCAAGCCTGGGGATGGGCGATGTGTGTGACCATGGAGCAGGAGCAGCTGCTGGGTGCGGATGCGTGCATGTCCGCAAGGCACCGCCAGCCTCGAGGGAGACGCCCTGCAGACCTGGTCAAGCCAAAAAAGCCACCTCGAGATCTGCTGGTGGTCAGCTGGTCCAGAACCAGGCTGTTTTGAAATAGAAATCACCCAGAAATTAAATTCTTCTCATCTTGCTTCACTTGCCCTTCTGCCTCACACCTGTGCAAAAGCCCCCAAATCTTTAAACCCTTCTTCCAAATCCCACAGCCTTCAGATGATGCCCGTTGTTCCCTTTTCCATCTGGAAACTCACCATCCCTATTAGCTGCTGCCAGTTTTCAGAGATGTTTGTATGCTGCTAATTAAAGCAGAACGCTTTGAAGGCATTGCAGCTCATCTCAAGGGGTTTGCAGAAAAGCAACAGTCACCAGGATGTTATTTTCCTCCTGGATGACTGGGATTTTCAGACTTGCTGCTCCTAAGATATCAATGCCCTATTCTGCCACCAGAAATATCCTGGCTATAATTGCACAAAGTTTTCAGACAAAAATCCCACCCAAAGTACAGCTTTGGGTTGACCAAAAACATTTTATGAGCTTTTGACATCTTCATGTTGATACTTAACAAAGAAAGCAATAACAGTTTGTATTTAAAACAACGTTTCCTTTGGTTGCACTGCTTTTCAGTTTAAGATTGCTCAAAAGCTAGTTGAAGCCTTGTGGTGTGGATCCCATGAAACATAAGTGAATCTCAAAGCTGTTTGATCCACTTTTCACTTCAAATTTTGAACAACAATTTCTCACTCACTGTGAAAAATGGATTTCCAATTCTCAGACCTGCATTGGCATGCATAAAAGAGTTGCTTATACAGCTTTAACTCTGTCAGCAAGGGGTTTATAATTAAGCAACACCACAAGTACTTCTGAACTTGTCTTTTATTCCCCTAAGATTAATTGTATGTGAGCTTGTCACTAGCTATTACAGAGTAAGAGGCTGCAGCTGGTACCAGCATCCCATTATTTGCCCAGTGCTGATTTCTTCATACCATAAACTCAACTCATCCTAAATTTCATGTAACCCACCTTCAATGGAAGACTGTAGGAAGAGCATCTTTAGAAGACAAAGGCTAGTCCCGCTCTCTACCATGAGGAAACAAGTTGCTAAAATCCTTCTGGCACAAACCTACCTCCCCTTGGGCTGCCCTGCTGGGGCTGACGCGCCCACGCCTGGCTCTGCCGCCTGCCTTTCCCGTCCCCATGCTCCGGCCTCGCTGCCCCTGCACGCACCCCATAGTTAGCAGCAGGAAAAGTTTGATATTTCAGAAATATTGTCTCGGTATCTGGCCTGTTGGGATGGCGGAGAAGCAAGGAGAGCTGGTGGATGGCCATTCTGTATGGTGTGAACGAAGCAAAAGCATTTCTTTTTTTTTTTGGCTATTTCCACAGATCACTTTAATGAAACTGAAATTAATCATATTTCTGATTTAATTCATTTTCTTTCTTTTTTTTCAGAAGGTTGCAGCCTTGAAGACTGATTTTCATTTTGGAGTGCTGTCACTTTTCTGCTTTTTGTTCTGTGCTGGCTCATAACTCCAGATGTGCTAAACTGGTTTCAGAATCAAACAATAAATCAGGAAATGCTTCTAGATCTGGGAAGGAAAAAAAAAACCAACAGATTTCCTTTGTTTTTCTTTTGGTTTCTAAGCACAGAAAACACGTGTGATGTCTTATGATCCTACAGTCATTAAAGATTCCAAGACATTTCATAAGGAATGAGATTTTAACCACTGTTTGGCTTCTTTCCAAATCAGGTAATTACATTTTCCTTCTCTAAATTCCCCTGCACCTTAAGTTGGAAACATTATTATGCTCCTTTTAAAAAGGTTTTGTTTTGAATGCCTGGGAACTGAACTGGTTTCTCTCTTCTGAGGTTTAATTCATTAACACAAATCACGGAGGCATTGAGATGATGCAACTGTTAGTTGTTGATAAATGATTGTTGGTTGATAGTTTAAAAACTAGTGATGAGTAGAATTCATAGTTTGGGGGGGTATTTTAACTTTATGAGCTGAGTAATAGAAATCCAAGCACAATATAGCAGAATTTACATAGAAAAATTAACCAAACCTCCTACTGTACAAGTTGGTACTGCTTGACCATACCTGACCTACAGCAAGAATTTGGCCCAAGTGTCCCAAAATAAGAAAGAATATTTCATTTGTTTGGAGGTTGTGATCAAGGGAAATTTAAAGCCTGCAATAACCCAGCTGCAGTGAGAGAACTACACCAGAAGAATGGACTTGTTTGTACTATAAAGAACTGTGGTGTTTTTTTTTTTATTTGTTTTAAAACAGTTCAAGAAACCATACTTCTGGTGCCAGCTCTTATTACCTTTCTCTGGGACAAGCGTGCTGCTTTGGGGTACTGCGAGGGAAGCCATGCAGGCTTGTCTCAGTGGGTCACGAGGCAGCCCGGGGGCTCCCCAGGCTTCGCCCACCACACGTGGTACTCCCCTTGGTTTCTCTCGCCCACTGGCATGTCTCCATCTCACCGAGCCGTGCTGCAGCCCCTCTCTGCTTGGCTCCCCCGGTGCTAACCAGATGCATTTAGAGCACAGTACCAAGGAGCCAGAGAGGCAGGACTGGTTTGTGGTGGTGCCACTGGGCTGTAGGTACAGCCCAGCTGCAAGGCTGCTTCTCCATCTGCAGTCAGGCCCATCCCTGGTACCCATCACAAACACACCCTTGCCTTGTCACACATAGCAACAAAGAAGTCTCCATTCCATACAAGTTTGCTTTTCATAGGAGTAGGGGAAGCTGGCAACTCTGCTCACGTATTCTTTTGTTGTGATGAAGTGTCAGTAGACCTTATTAATTCCTTGTGTACCACAAGAAATCTCAATTCATATTTCCTTGACATCGACTGGTGTCCATTCTTAATCAGAGGTTGAGTGTCCTTTGCAAGGGATGCAACTGGAAATTTTAATGCCTGAGAAACAGCTGAAAGCTCCCAGTGGAGCTGCTACCTCCTAGTTACCAGCTGCTGGTGCATCCAATACTTGAGAAGCTACTACGTGTCCTGACATTAGGGAAAACAACTGTGTCAGTCAGCCACATCCATATAGTGCTGCCTGGACGAGGATTTTAGACACAACGACAGCAAAACAAGGCAGGTCCTGTTATACATTGTTAAGTAATTTCTCCTGTGACACGTAGCACCAAAGCTTTGACTGCTGAAGGCAACTGTCAATTCTTCTTCAGCTTCTGCAAGAGCACGGGTGTTACTCCTGTTCCTCTGGGAGGAAACCTCCAGTTCAGTGTTGTTTTCCCTACTGTAAAACCTCTCCCCTGGCTTTTCAGCTTGGCTTTCTCTGCCCAAACCAACAAGTAATGTCACTGTACAGCCACTGCTTTCAGGTGGCTGCATTTCAGTGACGGATGAAATAAACCCTGCATGTGTAGATTGCTTGGTGCTTTGAGAGATGTTTGAATAAGTGACAGACTGCGGTAGAAGTCTCATTTGTTATCAATATTGCTCAGAAATATCAAGTGTCTGAGACCTCTGTTTCATTTAGGTGCTCATTACAGGCTCTGGAGAAATGGAAAAAATAGCGACACTAACACAAAACCGAGCAGCACAGCGATGCCAGCCTGCATCAGGCAGTGGGAGAGAGCTGTTTTGTTACTAGACCACGAGGAAAGATGTGGGTGCTGGCAGGATGCTTCTCAAGCAGTTGCTCATCCAAAGTGACAGCATCTGGGGCTCTAGCAAATGCCCTGTTTGCCTCTGGGCTGGAGGAGATGTATAGGAAGAGTTCCCAACGGGCACATTCCTCACAAGACTGCTCACATCAGTCAGCTGCAGGACTCCTGCCTGCTAAACGAAGCAGAGTTTCTCCATAAGCAGTCAGCAGAGCAAGAAGCTTCTCTGCCGAAGTTCAGCCAAATGCTTTGGATGGCCCCAGGAAGGGGAACCTCATCCGCTCCCAGCCTAGCCGACGTTGGAGCCTGCAGTCAGACGACAAATGTGCTCTTCAGAGGTGCATGAGCACCTATGCACACAGATAGCTACTACTGGAACTAAGTTATTTACAACATTCATGGAAAAATCCTAATAACCAGTCTCTATTTTTAGGCTGTTAAACACCTTGGAAAATCTGTTCTCTCCATCCCTGTGCTTACCAGCCCCATCCCCTCACATGGGGCTGTGGGAGGAGGCCAGAAATTGACTGGCAGCCAGCATAACCCTCCCATGCTCCTGACATTTCTGCCAAACAAGACCCAAAGGCTGCTGGTCTGCTTTGGCGACGCTCAACACCTATTTTCAACTCCCAGTTACAAATTATTGCAGAATCAAATCCACCTAGCTTCCCTGAACCACCCTCTTGTTCTTTTATTGCTCTTCCCTCCCCAAATCAAAATCCAGCTCCATCTCACTCGCTTCAATTGCAGTTTGCGAGACAGCTCTCAGCTGCAGGGAAAAAAGAGTCCATCTATTTTCCCTACCACCACATCCATCAGCTTCATGGTTCTCCCAGCAACAAGCCTTCTGCTGCCAAGATGAGTTCTTCAGCTGCTGGCCACAATGGAGCAAGCCCAGGGCCATTTGGTTTGCTGCATTACAGAGGCTACAATCATCTGCTTAATTGCGTAATGGGCAGGGGCACAAGAGCTGAGCTGGGTGCCATGTAATGAAATTGCAGTTCAGTAGGTTTCAGGACATTAACTGTTATTAACCTGAAACAACCACAGTAACAAATTGATTATCAAGAACAATAAATTATCTTCTTACATAGGTGGCCTGGGGTTTTGCTTGTTTCCCCACCACCACCACCTTTGGAAAGCTGTGAGTGTCTACAAGACTAACAGATTCAGCATACAGCAATACCCAGGAAAAGACCAAAAGCACTTGATTAAACTCCATTTTGGGAATGCAGAAGACACAGAAGGGGAAGGCTGCTGGCTTTTAGGTCTTTAAGATAAGGACACAAGTAATGCAACAGCGTTCATCCTAATTCCCTGCCCTCCCCACCCCAATCTACAACCAGTCCTTTTTCAGGAGACTTTGGGACTGACATTACCTGGCCTGGAGCCAGGACAAGACACGGCTGCTCTGGGCACGAAGGACATGGACAGGAGCATCCTCCAGCACTGAGCAATGCAGAGCCCACAAGATGCACTGAGTGATGGGCTGGGGACTCCCTGCATCCCAAAGGCCCAAGCAATCCAGGCTGGTTCCTGCAGTTTTCTCTGCACAACCCTCTGAATACAAACTCTAGGCGACTGCCAAAGGCCCAGCGTGGCTGAATCCAGCTGCCTTTCCACCAGCAGTAACAGGGATCCAACAAGGCTCGCCACACTGCAGCATCTGAAGAACCTTAAAGCATCAGAGACCCGAATCTCACTGAACATAAGCCACAGCTGGAAGCTGATCTCTCATATCCTCTGAGGCACAAATGAATAACTCCTGCACGCGGAATACACATCATCTGCTCACATCTCCTGACCCAGAAAGGAAACATGGAGTGAGCCCTGAGAAGGGCCCTGCTCACAAGGAGGATGAGTTATTGTCTTCTCTTGGTGATCGCACCTTTTGCCCAGAGAGGTTCATTAAACAGCTGCTGTCGCATTGCCGTGCATATATCCACATCCAAGGAGCTGGAGATGAACCTGGCTAAGAGGGAACAAGTAAGAGCCTCAGCCTCTGACAAGCTATTTATAACATCAAGGAACATTTCAGCCGATACTTTGCAAAAATGCCTTACATGAGCACAGAAATGGCAGCAGAGAAGTAGCCATGTGGCTTGGGGCTTGCACCCAGAACCCTCTGCTGCACCCAGTCACCGTCTACATGCAGGGAGTCATCAGCAGAGCTTACACCAATCCCAGGGCAGGCCAGGGCTTATTCTGCTGCCAGGTGCCCTCAGGTGTGCTTCAACTGTAGCATCTCTATAGGAGGGTGCTGTAGCTGCAACCCCTGTCCAGGCCCCCTCCAGCAACTGATCTGCACCAGAAGAACAGCAGAAGACAGCCCCCAGGCTCTCTGGTGCGTAAGGAGCGATGCAGCTGCTCTGTGCTCCTTGTACCAAGGTTAAATGTTGAGCAGGAGTCTTCACATAGACAGATGGGACAAGAGGCTCCAACTGCTGCTGTTAGCAAGTCACATAAAGCAATGTTGGCGATCCAATTCAAATTGCTGAGCCACAGCTGTGGTAATTTGAGACAAATTTACAGCTTGTGTCAAAAATTAGATCCAAGTCAAGGAGAGCCCTGAGACACACAGGGACTGAGCCAGGGTGAGTTTGTACCATCCTGTCTATTGACCTGTGTTAATATTGGCATCAGAAGAAAGGCAGCCTGTGACCCATTTGGGCTTTGAAACCCATTGGGAACAGCAGCAAGGCTCCCCTGCGCCCCATTCATGGCTCCCTTCTTCCCAGGAGACCCTCACAGAGATCTCTGTGCCAGGAGGAGCCCAGACAGAGACTGGCAGGTTGGGCGTCTCAGCGCCTGCTGCAAGCTGCAGTGGTGGAGGAGTTGGCGCACGGGAAGACAGCTGGCAGGTGGGAGAAGTCCCCCTCTTCCAGCTTCGGCAGCCCTGCTCCGGGAGAGGTGAGGCTCACCTCTGGAAGGGCAGCTCGCTCCATCCCATAGCAGCTTCCCACAGACAAGCTTTCAGTACCTTGATTCAGCTCTGCTGCCATCCCCAGAGCCACCCAGTCACTGCAGCACTTCTCCCGCAGAGGAACCTGCGGGTTAAATGGGCAAAATACCTTGCTGCTTCTTAGACTCCCACAACCCAAAGGCCGTAGGCTTGGGACTCAGTTTCCCCATGCTTCCCTGGGATCTCTTCCCAGCAGGGCAGGCTCCCTGCAGCCTCAGCTTGCTGCCAGGAACTGAGGCTGGAGGTAGAGGGAAGAGCAAGCCATTATCTCAGCCTGCCAGTGAGGAGACACAGGATCAAGAGAGACAAATTCCTCTTGCAGATAACATGATATACGAACACAGACCATTGCTTAGAGAAGGATACAGCCTGCTAGAGCAACACTGGGCAATTAGCACAACGAGCAGAGTTGTTGTGGCTGTGATGTAGCTCTGTATTCACCCTTGGCCTCACCCAAGCTCCAACAGCATGGATCAGCACAGCCTATTGATTTCAGTAGGATTTTGATGGCAATCCTAAAAGGCAAAACAATGCTTCTGTAAGAACTTCTTTGCTTACTTAAGACTTTAAAAGCATCACTTGGGTTTTGCCAGCATGCATGAGCTTGCTCTCTCCCCATGTCAGGTTTTCTGTTGATCTTTTTATTACCTTTTGCAATCAATATGTCTAGGCTTAGAAAGATGACAGTTGTGGAGTTCAGTGGCCAGCCTGGATGGCAATGCTGGAGCACTTATTTGGTTTGCATCCACCTCCCTTTAAAAGAACAGACTCCAAAGGTTTGCATGCCTGGAGTTTTCAGTGGCTTTGAGATGGTTTCCCACTGAGCCAAAAAGACTCGATAGTATCAGATGCCTTTGATAATCCCACATTATCTTCACAGATAGATGCTGAAACATTCTAACAATGCAACGCCAGGCTTTTAAAACCATTTGGGCATTTACAGATGACACTAAGGGCCACTTAGTAAGAATCCCACTTCTGGGACTCCCAGAAAAAAGTCCCTAAATCCTCATCACGAAGATGACAGCCTAAAACCCTTAGGTCTTGCCTGTACACCAGAGCTGCACAGACTCAACCATGTGTAAACTAGCACCCACTCTTACTAGTGTAAATGCAAATACAACTTAAGATCATTTATTCTGCTCTAGCTGCTGCCAGAGAAGGGAATCACTCTACCAGTGGAGGCATCTTTATACAAGTAAACCTGCCCTCACCCAAGGAGTTGTACCTTATATCAGCACCACGAAAACAGGAGAAGCCTCGGGTGATGGACACATGGAGAGAAGTAAATCCCGAGGAACAGAACTGGAGCAACATGCATCTCAGCAGCTGCCTACAAATGAGAGAGCCGTGCCTGTGCATCTAAAGGCATGCATGAGAAAGAATGAGGAAAGTGCAGTTGATTCATCTGGGATAAATATGCCACTCCTGGTGTGCAGATCCATCATTTTTAGACTCGCAGTACACCTGCCCATGTATTTGCAGCATTTTCAAGTGTTGACAGCTTAGTTTGCCACATTAGAATCCATCGTCAAAATGACATCTGTATACAGAGTTTGAAACACCTCCACTACGTACCTTGCAAAAAAATCCGTCTTTGAAGCCTTTTACTTATGTGGTTTTGTGGTCCGGACACGATACTGGTGGGATGCCAGTGTAATAAGACAGAGGTCTCAGCCGTGGTAAGACTGCACGGATTCGTGTATTGAAGGATGAATGGTCAAGTTATCCACAGCTGTTTTAGTGGGATCTTCTGGTTGATTTATGTAGCAAAGTAGTACTTTGCTATCAAAGTGGAGGTCAAACATACATAAAAATAGAAACTCTTCCCAGGTTCTTGACACCTTCATTGCATACATAAAGCATTACATAAGGACTGACCCTTGACTAGGGACTTTGGATGTTGCTACAGTTTTAACAGGCAGAGTTATTTACTTCTGGTACTTGGCTGCAACTTCTGCATATTAATTCTCATAAGTTTTCCGTGGGTCCATTCCTGTGTGGGAAGAAAGCGTTCATTAGCATCAAGTACTGCTAGAAGTGACATCCTTCCAGTTTGACCTGGGCAAGCTGAGCACTCAGCTTTCCTTCCCACTCCTGCAATACACTAAATGCCCATCTGATCTATGCAGCTACCATCCTTCAGTCCTCACTCTGCAGATCCCTGGGGAACAGCAGACGTTAGATAAAAGTGGACAAAGCCCTGCTTCCTGGACCACACACCTAATTCAGCAGCTCACTCTGGGCACCACGCTAGCTGCGCATTGCCAGCTCTCCCCTTCAGAGCCATCACCCAGACCAGGGGCTCCATGAGCCTGGGGCTGGCGTGGAAGCCTGGAATTCCCTCCCAGTGACATAAAGGGGCAGAGCCCAGCAGTATGTGTGCCATACAGCCTCAGCCTCTTTGTATCCAAATCACACTGATTTCACGACCCGCCTGCTGACAGAGCCCCTTTGGAGCGGTGTATATTAAGCCTATGTAGCTCCAGCAGCACAGCCCCAGCTGGGCTACTTGCCATGCTGGTTGTTCTGCCCAACATAAAATAGAAGAAAGTGAATTTGCAATAAAAAGGAAAAAATATGAAGTTTCTCTTTGCAATCTCATTCTGCTTTGGGGCAGGACTCCCTCAGAGTTCAAACTCCAGTTCTGTTTCAGCCAGCACAGCGAGGAGCATTAGATCAAAGCTTTGCTTCTTTCTAGCACAGTCAGGGCATCCATAGCTCTAGGAAACAGTCTGGCTGCTGTTACTCATATTGAAAAACAGCTGTGATGGGTAAAACCTCCTCTTCAGTTCTGGCCTGAGTTTACTGATGTACAATGCCTAAGCCCTGGCATTTTGTTCAAGAGGAATGGTTTTGTCTGTCTACAATGCTCCAGAAGATCAGACTCAAAATGACAGGTGTGCATATACCTGCTACATCCACACATGAAATTTTGTTTAATAACAAAATATCAGGGCAGTTTAAAGCCCTGATATTCCTCGTTACATGTGGAGACTCTGCTGGGACAGAAGGGGAGTTAGCTCCAACTGTGTTTGGTTGCTGTGTAATTTCCTTTTTTTTTTTTTTTTTTTAAATAAAGAGGTTGTCAACTCCAAACATTTAATATATACAAGAAATATATATATGCACACATCCATCCATCCCCTTCCTCCTCTCCCTTTAATTTAGAGAGCATCTCATTTGGGGCTGACACACTGAATGAATTGCGTCTAGCTAAATGAAATACCCCACACAATCAGCTACATATTTAATTACAAAGTGCTCAAACTTCCCTGTTTAAATCCCTTTCCCATGAATGATGACTGGTATTTAAATAAGCACATAACATTTTCTAGAGCATTTCATTCACTTTAATTAAAAACTAATATTTATAGAGCAAGGCATATGTGCTATACACCAAGAGAAAATGTCTCCCCTTCTGCATTGCCAGTGTCTTTCTGCAGTAACTACTGTACAATCACTATTAAACTGTAGTTACTACTATTGATTGTTGCCTCTAATAGAGCATATGATTTTAAAGAGAACTTGCAGGAGTGGACTATTCAAGCTCATTTTATGTATTGACTGAGACTACGAAGACTATAATCTCATGTGAAAACATACAGTTATTTTCATGCACTGGTCATTCAAAAGGTGTATCCAATACCACAGCCACCTAAATGAAACAAAACGGGTGCCACCTCTTCCATGGAATGACTTTATCATTCATCATTATGTCGCACAAACTGGACCGGGGGAGAGCCCACAACCTGCTCCCAGCATTACACACCATGCAGAGCCAGCTTCTCGCCTCCTCTGTGAAACCAGGAGACCAGCAAAACCGAATCCCATGCCTCACACAAAATACCTTGCACAGGAGGGTATACAGCATCTTCACTGACTTCTGGTGTCTGTGCAGGCATGCAAAAGAGGCACTAGTCTCAACTAACAGGTTGCTGCTAGCATTGCATCCCAACAGCAAGAGCACAGTGCTTCTTCTTCAAAACTGAACCTGGACACAGAGAAACACTGAAAACACGGGCTTCACATAAGGTAAATGCATGCCTAGGACTAAGGTAGAAATAAGCTCCAGGAGCAATACCTCACTTCATTTAAGTACTCATCATTTACATCTGTTTGGCTAGCAACTATTATTGTTACTCTAGAGTTTTCTGCATTACAGCATGGTTTATTGGTGGCTGTGTATTAACTTCCTCTGTCATATCCCATTGCACAGATACTGGCAACAGCATCACAGCCCCCAGAGAGCTAGGATCATGCTACAGCTTTGGTAGCGACTGCCACAGAACAGCAGCAGGGGACTGCTCTGCAGGGAGCAGAGGGCAGTGCCACCATACCTGAGCAAGAAGAGAAGAGCTCTGGCAAATGCAACCCAGGATGGCTGGTAACCTCCACACATCCCTAGGCACACAAAGCCAGGCACAACTCAACCTGGGTCCTGGGCTGAACTTAAGTACCTCTCTTGAGCCAAGGGATGAAAGCCTGTGGGTGGGGGCTGCAGATGGGGCTACTCATGGCAGTCAGAGCCAGCTGAGCACAGGGAGGAGGGGACTGAAATGCTGAGTGCCCTCCAGGGAGGACACTTCACCTGCACAGTTCTACCCTTTCACCAGGATAATTAAGGAGACATTAAGCAAAATCAGCCCTTAAAGGCGCTCCATCCCTGCATCTCCTGGCAATCACAGCCCCCTTGCTGGTGACCGTTGCCATCCCTCCTTTCGCCAGATCCTCTCTCTGCTTCTCTCCTTGCTTCTGTTTCACCTTCACTAAAACTTTCCCACTACAGCCTCATCACAGGTGCTTTAGCAAAGAGCACTTACGTGATTTAATGTCTTTCTGTTGCCTATTAAATCAAGCATCCTACTGAAAGATGTACTAAATTAGGTTTGCATGTTCCTTGTCAGATCACTAGCCACGTTGACTTTTATGCTATTTTCCACTTAAATCTGGGCTTTAAGTGTTCTCTATCTCAAATTTGTTCTAAAGCATGGCATGTTATATATCAAATAAAAGGTCCTGTTTGCTATTCTTGTGCGAGCCATAGTGCTGAGGATTTCCTCGTGCGCTGTCCTGAAGTGACAGCTTAGAGGTGAGCGCCTATCTGTGTGCAATCACTCGGTGTACTGCAATGCTGGGCTTCCTGTCCATGCCTTTGGGAGGAAGAGGTGATGGAGGCTGGTGCTTGGAGAAAACAGAAGATCTGTGGTGCAGGAGGTCAGTAGCTGAGCATGCAGCACCACAGACAATCCTTCTTTTGGAGGATATGACCCTGATCCATCTGACCCGAAACGGAAATGATTTGGTTCTCAGAAGGCCAAAGGAATGTCTGTGGTGTTGGCAGTGACAGCTTTTACAAGAATAACTCTCTACAGCTTTCTGCTGGTCAGAAGGACACAGTCACCCATGTTAGAACAAGAAGCAGGCAACTCTGATAACGTGAAAGACTTCTTCCTGTGTTTCTGTCCCTAGCGTTTTGTTTGATACTCCTTGCAAAGTCACCTGTCTGCAGTGAAATAAATGGTCATTCAGAACTTCAGTGTTTAACAATGCTAGGAGCCTCCTCGCCTCTTGCTTTGCATTTTCCTATGTATCCCGAGGATCTAATTTACTGCTTAAATGCTCTGTTTTGTACCAGAAAGAAATGCTGCCCGTATCAAACACCAGGCAGTATCTCCTGACGCGGTGCTGAAGCGCTGTGGAACAGAGCTTGCTCTGTAGTGACCACCTCGGGGAGGCACGGGGTGCTCTCCTGTGCCATGGTATGGAAGCTGCAGCCTCAGCCCTGATTGCTCTCGGGGACAAATTAGTGTACATGTACCCACTTGTGCCAAACTCAGTAAACTTGCTGCTGTTGGGAAGCTTATCGCTTCAAATGAGTGCAGGGAAGCATGCAGCCCGCCTTCCCCAGGGAAGGAAGGGCATGTTGTGAGCCTACAAGACTATGGACACCACAAGAACAAATGAGGAAGGGGGAAGGCAAGGTGGTGTTGGACACTTCACATTTCTGTGTCCCTAATAACACAGAAAAAGGCTTGCAAACTGTGGATGGATACCACATCGAGATGCCTTTGCAGCTCTAGGTGCTCCATCTGAGCTAAATCCTTATGAAGGCAACAGGACGTGTTTCCACTTCTGGCACACACCGCACAGCTTTACCGACTGTTCATTTAAACACAGTGGTTTATTCACAAGTCAACAGTCCCCCAGGCACAGCATCTTCTCCCACTGACATCCCAGAATGAGACAAAGCAAGAAGGAGCTCAGGTGGAAGACTTCAGCCCCTGATGAGCATCTATTGGCAGGAGGAGGTCACCTGGCAAGGAGACAGGAAGTTATAGGAGAGGAGGGAGAAGCTGGCTGCTCCCTGGCAAAGCTTGGTAGGAGGATGGTGGCTGCACTGCCTTGTGCTTTGCTAGCTGGAGGAGTTGGTACTTCTGAGGGAGCTCTGGTTTAAGCTTAGTGTCTTTTCAAAGTAGTGGAAAAAACACTCCTGGTACAAGTGTACTGACATGCTCCTAGCTTTGGTGGTCCCTTGTCTGAACTAGCTGGCTGTATGTGTGGTGCTGGGGAAAAGAAAGCTCCTGTGGAGCCTAAGAGGCGAGTTGGGACTCAGGATGGGTACGCCACGAGAGCAACAATGGTGTTAATGCTGACCCTGTACAGGCTGTGGGAGGCTGAAGGGGAGGTGAATTTGGTGTGTGAAGACTGCAGAGCCAGGTGGGGCGGTGTGGGTGCCTTTGCAGACCTCCTGCCTGGGCGTGAGGCAGAGGAGGGTGCTGGGCACTGGCTCCCTCCCTGGCTGTCCATTGGCAGCTCTCCTCCTTTATCATCCTCGGAAGCTTTATTGCCAAGTTTTTATGTGAAGTAGAAAGGGCTCATTAGATGATGTCCAAAGTACTCCTCTGTTGATGTTAAAATGCAGCAACCGTGTAACTGAACAAAATGTTCTGGTTGGGTTAATGCTTCGTACAGGTGCAAAATGACTGTGAGCTGCAGAGCAGTGACAAATCGGGCCTGGAGAGGAAGGTGAATGGACTGAATCTGCAAACTGTGTCAGTCTTAAAGTTCAGAGAGAAGCCCGGACACCGTCTTAAGTTTAGTATCCAGCCATGTATGCTAAAGGTCTCTGACCTCCCTTACAGACCTCCAGACAGCAAATCCAGAAGAACAGGGATGTGCCCCTGGTTTGCTCTGGTCTCTCACTCTTTCTTGCAGGCTATGGACATGCAGAGATCAGTTTCATAAGGCCCTTGGGGTTGCACTGTTGCAATCCTATGGGGTCTGGTCCTTAGGCTAGATCATCAGCTGGTGTAAATTTGGCAGCACTGTTGCAACTTGTATGAGATGAGGTTGTCCTACCTGCCCTGGCTGCTGCAAGTCCTTCTGCCCATCATCTCCAGGAGCATCTGATCCATAAAGCACCAGACCAGAGCAAATCCTCGTGGAAGAGGACTGGGAGCTAGGTTCAGGAGGGCAGTGGTCTGGCAAACGTCAGCAGCACGTGTGCACCTCTAGGCAAGTGCTCTCCAGTTGGGCATCCACAGAGATCGAGAGCAAACTGGAGCTGCTGGTGGCCCCCGCGGAAGGGGAATCTGTGTGTTCTGGTTCTCCAGCTTGAGATCTTAGAAAAAGACACTGAGATGGGGAATGACAAGCTAGATGTAAGTAAGGCTCTGGGCCTAGCAATGGTGTGTGTGGGTAGTTTGTTGTTGTTGTTTGTTTTTTTGGTTGGTTGGTTTTAAACTGTAATACTGCTGTGCACAGGGAACTCCGGGTCCTGTGACTGAAAATCAAGACACTTTCATGCTGCTTTGCCTGGGAGGAAATTCTCTCATGCGGGTGCCTGATTGAATCCCCAGCACCTCCAAGCAGCAAAAAGGGGGTTGGATAAGGATTGTATCTTTATTGTTTTTGCAACTCCTTTATTCCGAAGGTCTCCAAAGGTTATAGAAATGGTACCTCTGCAGCCGAGTCTTGCACTGGGAGCAAGATTTTGATTGCTTCTCTTTTGCTTATGCTATGTAAAAATTGTTTTCAATTATCTGCTGGCGGGCTGCAGTGGAAAGCAGAGCACAGGATGTATAACTGCAGATTTTATCAGATAAACCAGCGCTCAAAATATCCCTCCTCACTGCATCCCATTACATTTCTTTTCCCTGTTCCCTATCTCATTCAGGATACTATTAACTCAATGGCTTTAGTCCTGGCTTTGCTTACAGCACAACATTAAGTCAAAACTGAGCATCAGCTGCTTGAGATACAGCAAAATTCATCTCAGTTTTCTATTAGCTGGAGGCCGTAAGCCCATAACCAGGAACAAGGTAACAAGTAATTCATATAGGAAAGCTAGAAAATTAAATCTCTTGTACTAAAGAGAGGAAGATTTAGAATGGAAAAGAATCCATTTACTATACAAGTCCCTGCTGTCGTTCCTCATTTCCAGCAAGGGCATGATGATGGGGGAGATGTTGGCTGTGGCAGGCAACCTTCATTCAGCTGCCCAGGTGAGCAGCTGTTCAAAACTTACTGCGAAGTCTGTTGTCTTAATATGGCTTAGGCTGAATGAAGATATTTTTATTCCAGGCTAAATGAAATGTTTTAATGCCATCCAGTAAATTATCTCATGTAATCTAGCTGCTGCCTCCTGCAGAAGCAATGACTGCCTGTGCTTGGGAGAGACGGAATAATTTCCCCGTGAATGTCTGCAGAGCAGCCTGACAGCGACCTTGCTCTGAGACTTGCTGTGGAGGTGCTGCGTAGCTGTCAGAAGCAGAAGTCTCTTCCCCATTCCAGATAGACACCAAGATGCAGAACCTCCGAGGTGAGGGAGTGGGGTGTTGGGCTGAGATCTGTTGGTTCTGCCACCAGTCTGAAGAGGGATCATTTCCTCACCCACTTAGCTTTTTCTTTTTCTAGCTTGTATCGGTTTTTATTTAGATGGGGATCTCATTAATAATATTTAGGGACAGAGTGGGTGGGCAGCTCTAGGTCAGGGCTGAGGTTGGTAACTCAAGAAATGGTCACCAACTGTAGGCTGAGATCAGCTTCCAGCTCCAGTGTGTTCAGCTCAGGTGTGATGGAGGCAGAAAGGATGCTGTACCAGGAGCAAGCCTGAGGCTGAGCCATCTTTCCTCCCCTTCCCGGATAGCAGCATGTCCTTCTTCTTGGAATTGAATTAAACTGCTTTGTAGTAGAATATATGCTTAAAATTTGGAGACAATGGGTGCAGGTTTGGGGGCTAAAGACACCAGTGACTGCCAGGCTGAAACACCAGTTCTGGCTGTGCTGTGGTCCTGTACCTGCCGCTTCGCACTCAGCATGTTGCTCTGGGAAGTCTTTATTCTCTGTCTGATGCAGATTTATTGTCAATTGACTCTTTTTTCATACCACACTCCAACCTGTAGAGCCTGTCCTCCTTAGCTCAAGTGTTGGAGAGAGATCTGCCTGGGAGCTGAGAGATCTGCCTGAGGGACAGCAAGAGCAGTGCTTGCTAGGTCATTCACCAAGCTAAATTGTCAAGGGACAGAGCCTTCCAATTCCCTTTGCTTCCCCAGAGCAAGACTGTTCTCCAGGATGGACAAAGCCTGGCTGGAAAGCTGCTGGAAAAAGACTGGACATGCTTTAGCCTTTGAAAGTCTGTTGTAAAGCAGCTTGGGCCAAGCACACTAGGAACTCCAGCATCTCGGAGGATGCTCAGGCTGGGTTACACAAAGGGAGTTTTACATTCACAGCGGTGTGCTGGCTGCTGGGCTTCCTGCACTTTGTGCATTACGGCTGCTGGGAGCTCAGGGGGGGGCCACAAAGCCAGCTCCTAGTAAAAGAATAACATAGTTTGGTGTGATAATCCTGGTAGCTTTACTCTTTGCATCTAAAAGGATAAGATCAGGTGCCATCTAGTGTAAAGCCAATTTCTTAGTGCAGATGTGACTCCATCCAGATTCCTGTTATTTCTTCCTTCCCCTGCTTTGATATATAAGATGTAAAATCCACAACTGCTGCAACAAAAGTGATCCAGACCTTCCCCTGGGAGATCCTGCAGCAAAAACCTCACCAACTGCCTGCTGGGGCTGTCTGCAGTGCTACCAGGAGGAGAGCAAGAGTACAGGAGTCTCAGACCTGCAACAGCATCTCTTCTACAGCCTAGCTGGGGAAACAAAGCAGGAATGGGATGGATGATATGCTGTGGGGTTGGTGGCTGGCGGCTAGGGACGGTGCTCCTGGGATGGGGCATTTGGCCAGATCTCCTCCCTTTGTAGCTTCTGCAAAATGATTATGGAAATAATTGGCTCCTAGGAAGAGCGCTGTAGTATAGCATTCCGTCCCAGGGTTTCAAAGCACGGAGACTTATTTCACATCCCTCCCCACCCCTGCCACTGGGTCCCAGCTGGCCAGAATCCCTGGGGAGTTGCAGCCCCTCCAACCACCCTGTCACCAACAGAAAACAAGCACTGAGGGCAGAGGCTGAAAGCACCCTCCAAGGACCAGAAGGGCTGGTGTATATATAGCTGGTAGCAATTAGTGAAGGATGTGTCCATAAATACTTTTTCTTTTCACTCCTGCTAGTTGGCTTACAAGCAAATTTGGCTCCTTGTGCCTGCAAAGGTTTTGTGCTGGGCAGTATTTAACTGGAGCACGTCTGTTCAGGCACTGGGACGCACAGGCACAGACCTGTGCAAACACATGCATGTCCAGTGGTGCAGTTCTCCATCCTCACGCACAGGTGACTAGCAAATACTTAGTTTAATTCTAGTCTGGAATATAAAGTCACATTGAAAATAAGTGAAGGATGAGCTGATGTACTGAAACTTTGTACCAGGGCAACTCTGCTCCCCTTAGGGAGAAGCGGAGGGCTCGGGATCCATGCATCGCTGCTTGTGTGGGAGCTTTGCTTGGAGTAAGCCTGCTGGGTTCAGAGCTTGCAGAGGACAGACAATCCTTCCACAGGGGAAGAGAATAAATATTGAAAAATGTAATCAGTCCCTGAGGAAATATGACAGGATTTAAACGATGACATAACATGCTTGTCTTGTCTCTGCTGCCTGTGCTAATAAGTATGATTTGAGAGCATTAGAGATGTATCCACAGGCATTACTGTGTGTGAGTCAAGGGACCACAGCCTTAATTAGTCTCATCCTCTACTGGCAGCCAAGCCACTTGCCTGTCCAGTGCAGGCAGAAATGCCCTGCGAGTGTGGTGTTGTGGTTTAACCCGGCAGGCAGCTAAGCACCACACAGCCGTTCACTCACTCTCCCCCCACCCCCCCAGACCAGTATGATGAGGGAGAGAATCGTGAAAA
>VXAL01010491.1:65398-91107 GCA_013399475.1 Chauna torquata | reverse complement strand
GAGGAGGTATTTAAATTAGTGCCATGTATATTGCTGGGCTGGGAACATTTTCTGCATAACAATGCATGTGACTAGCTTTTCCTTAGCTGTCTTCCTCTGTTAAAACATTTCCTATTGTATTCATCAATACCCTAGACTACAGTGACATTACTGTTATTTTCATTATAATACCACTGAAGAGCCCTAGTCATATATTTCACCACAAAGTCTTTTATGCTAGGACAACAGAGAGTATCTGCCCCCAAAACGGTATTAACATTTCCACAAGTCAGATTTCAAAATTGTTTTAAAATGTTATTGTTTATAAAATGACCTTTAACAGAATCTAGTCATGGATTACAACATCGTATATATCATCCTCTTTCAGCAGTGTCATAATACTGTGATAATATAACAGAAGTGCTACTATCCTATTGCCTCCATGCTTTTTCATCAGAGACCAAATTAAGCTTGGGTGCCTGGTAAGAACCCAGAGAACCAGGTGAGAGTGTGGCCAGAGGTGGAAAGAAGACAGGAAAGGTGAGCCTGGAGCACCTAACTCTGAGGGGGCTCCACTGGCCAGGGCATCTCTGGGAAGGCCTGGTTTCAGTTTCTCACTCTACTGCATGTTTTCCTGCACGACTCTGCATGAATGTTTAGGAGGAAAGGGTGCTTCCACAGCCCCCTTTCTAGGACTCAGATACCTTCCTTTTGTCCACAGGGAGACAACAATTCATGATCTCACTTTGTCCACAGGAATCTCTTTTAAAGTTCACCTATCCTTTCTCACGATGTGCAACCAGAGGAAATTTAGAAACCCAAGCACCGCACAAAAACAGGGAATGAGCAAGCTTCATTCTGTCCTCTCACTGAAAATACTTGAAACTCTGCTCGCTAGGTCCAAAAAACTAGTACTGCAGTTGCAAGGACATGCTTCCATGGCTGGAAGGGCAGAAGAAGGCAGTGATAGAGGGTAAGATGCTCATAGAAGGTGCTTGAGAAGAGAGACAGCATGGTGGGAGTAGTGCAGTTCCAAGAATGAGTACCTGGTTCTACGTATTATATAGTGCGTAGAAAGATCAAAACTTTCCTCTGGTTTCTGTTTCTAAAGAGCATCTACCTGCTCGGCAGGAGAGAAAAGTCTCTGTCTTTAAGAGACCTTTAAGAGTCCTGTAGGTTTTGGATATATGTTCATATCAGAGGCACTCACTATAATGGCGTTAGGCTATGGCCCATCTCAGAAGAGTGAAAAAATGTCCTTTCTTTGAATTGAATACCAATATCTAGCACTTGTCTAGAGATCTGGTCACGCAAGGAAAACAGTTAAAGGACTGGGGAAAAAGAATTACACATGATATCCATCACTTATTATGCAAAGAAAAACAAAGGACTATTGCATCCAGTCATTCTTCATAAAAGTTCACGCTACAGAAGAGAATACTCCTTGCTATTCTGAACAAATCTCATTATAGGAAGGGTTTCCTAGAGTAAGATTAAGTAATATTGGAGCTGACAGATGGACTTCTTTCACACACTTTCTGTCCTTATGTCATTTTCTTTTAACAACTGAAACTCAAGCAGTACATTCACTAATTTTTCTCTGGCGTGGGCCACAATCCCAGTGAACAATGGCATTGCCTGATTTTACCCCAGATTCCCAATGCATGGGCTTCTCCAATAAACAGCAAGGGGCATTGTGGCAAGAATGCACTGGACATGGAGCATGGAGATGGTCATCAGCATCTCTATAGTAGTCGTCATAGTATAAGATTAAGATGAATCCTGACTTCCCAGACTATATCACCATGCATTTCAAATAGCCTACCTCGATTATCCTGGTCAGATGCTGCTATCTTCATTACTTATTACTGTGCATTAAGTATTACGTAATGTCTGTGACTTGTTAATATTTGATTATAAATTCAAATAGCTGTAAAATTCACAGTTAAATATTAGCCACAGATAGGTTGAAACACAGATGTTTCTTGCTGGACTTAGTCCAGAAAACCAGAGTTCACACCATGACTTCCCAGCAAAATGGTTACAGACTCCTGAATGCCAGGGGTATGGCTGGGACCAGTCACTTCTTCCACGGCCTCCATATGTACTCAGGGAAATCTTACGACTCCGTGACTATAATGATTGGACAGTACCTGAGACTTTGCTGTTGATTATACTATATACTTACGCATCTCAGTCCTACTTATTTCCTTACCTTCCCACCCTTTCTCTGTCACCCTGTTTACAACCCTCCCCACACGTCTCTTTTCTGCACCCTCATTTGAGGATGTTATAACTCCCCTGCCACAACCATTGTCATTTCACAGCTCTCCTCCCACTGCTAAGCACCTGGTGCTTTGATCCCTCTTCACACCCCTTGTGTACCTCCTGCTGCAGGATTTTCTGCCTCCATTGCCCTGCTCCTCTCCAAAGCTTCAAATCCAACATAAAAAACTTTACCGTTGTGGCCTTCATGGAGTGTGTCATAAGCTAGGAAAAAAGGATTTTATGAAGAACATTTGAAATCATTCCTTTGGTCATATACTGCAGTGCTTTTAAGGCATGTTGGAGGTATTTTCCAAGTCCATTCTGTAGCACCTATTAGTGTTTTTCTTATACCACAGGTACCAGGCAACGATTTATTCAAGCCATATTAATTCCACACAGTCCAAGCAATAATTTCCAAACTTTCTATATTTCACTACAAACCTTGTCCATATCTGAAAAATCTAGAAAATGAGCATGTAAACTCAGTTAACACTGTACTAACTGTCTTCCACTTATACCAGAATAAATAGGTAAACTTTTCCAGTCACTCAGAACAGCAGGAAAATAACAGCAAATATCTTGCTTTGGTCCCCTTCTGCCTCCTAAGCAATCTTTTTCCTTATTTTCTGAGCCCATGGGTCAGTGACAAATTCTCAAATAATATAAATGGGTTATAATGGCAGAGATGTCAGTGCAATTACTAACTTATCTGTCCAGAACAACTCGTGCATGCTTCCCTATTTGGCTAAACAGTCTTGCCCTCATCCTACCTCAATATTTCGTACACATAAAGATAACGCTGGTGTCTATGCTTGCCAATCCACTGCTGTGACAGAAATGAATAGGAAAAACATCAGGCCAACAACTCAAAACAGCTGGCTGCTCAGTGCAAAGACCTTTGGAATACAAGAGAGTTCATTGCAACAGGACTTTCAGGCATATGAACATAGGTTGGAAAGGACTTCCCACCTTCATTCTCCTGAGGCTGACAAGAGATTATGAGGATGACATTTTAAGGAGGGAATTGTTTATTTGTGATAGAAACTGGGGGGGAAAAAAATAGTTGGTTACTTTCTGAACTATGAGCAGGATTTAACAAAGCAGCTTTCAGAGACATTCCCCTTATCAAAATGTCTTGCAAAATTTGAGGGTGAGGAAATGGTTGGAGAACTCACAACTTTTCAGAACTCCAGCTAAACATGTGAAAATGCAGCCCGGGAACTGGCAGAGAACCGTCTTTCCACGAGCAGGGAGCTGATGGGGAGAAACCTTGCAATGACCCAGGAGTTGGTCGGAAAGGACAGGGAGATTAATGTGATATTGAACAGACAAGCAACCATTACAGAAAACATGCTACTTTGAAGCTTCCCTCCCACTCTTCTTTCCTTGGCGCTGTCCTGCTGCCTCAAGTGGCTTCATCTCTGGATCCCCAGATATCCAAGCAATCATCAGACTGGAAAAGAAAGGACCTCAGAGACACAAAACACAGCTTCTTCTCGCAGGGCACTGACCACAGCAGTGCCCACCTCAGATCCCTTCAACCCAAAGAAGACTTTATTGCTGCAAGAACACTGCTTCCAACTTTTTAGATTCCTAAAGAGTCATCAAGCAGAAAAACCACAGTCACAAACAGCTGTAACCTGTAATGGTCAGGGCTGTGGGAGCTGTCTGCATTGCACTGTCACTGATAAGTTCAAATCACAGTATTTGTCCCAATTACCATTTTTTTTAGCTTTTGTTTTTTTTTATTTATAATGCTTACTTATCCACCATTATCCTCCATTTACATCTTTCCACTTGCAGTTTTCAATACAAAAACAATGCCTTTACTCTACTGCTATAATTTTAGCTGGCATTTAATACTAAAATTGTGTCTACTAGGCTTTCATAAAATAACTTATAAAGAGTTTTAAACCAAACTTCATAAAAATATGCGGTGATGAAACAAAACATTTTTTTGATTCCTTGTAAAAATTCCTTATAAAGCTAAACAAAGCATAAGTAAAATTGACACCAGACAGTAGCAGCGTAGGCTTCTGCACTTTAAATATTTCTTGAGCTAAATGACGGTACTTTCAAGAAATAATTTCTGGAAAGTTCCAGAAATCCTAATAGGAATCACATGGAATTTAAAAATGCACCCTTCTCTAGAGTCAAAATACAGGACACTTCTCATCAACTGCTGTCTGTTAATTTGGAGGGAATTTCTTTTGGTTTTCTTGGAGCAATCTACAATTCTGCAGCCCGAAACTCAACCACCACTGCCCAGCTGTAATAACAGACAAAGGTAACCTACCATTCTCTACTGTATTTTAAGACAGTAGCTATGTCTGCTCTAACAAATAATTTGAGAGAAGAGGAGCTGATTAGTAGATCAAAGATGTACCTCTTAAAGATTCTCCATCTACACTACATGCATTTCAGGATTTTAACTTGGACTAGGCTTAGGAGGTATCCCTGGACCAAACATCACCACCATATGGTTTGAAGCTATTAAAAACAAACAAACAAACAAAAAAAAACCCCTAATGATTGGTTTGGTTCCTAATTTCCAGGAGATGGAAAGTAGTGGTGCAGTCCAGAAGCTAAGGGTCCAGTTTAATGTCCTTTCAAATAAATCTAACTTGCACTGAAGAAAACCATTCCACAGACTGAGCTAATGGTTGGTAAATGGCCCAAAACCATGCTAATTCTCCAAATCAGAAGATCAGACAGTGTCATGTGTCATCTTACCCACTTTCTCTAAGTGTATGCTCTGGTGCCATCCTGAAATTGTTGTTGTTGTTGTTATTGTAATTATTCAGTTAATATATTATCAAGATAAGCAGGGTCTGTAGGAATCAAGGACAAGGTAAGACTAACTGGCAATGCCTATATCAGCAGACTAACTAAGACATGGACCCACAACTGTCAATCAACCATCCACAGATTGGCTCCCTGGCACTGTTTTTGGTACCAAACACCCTCCCAAATAATGCTTGGACACAATTCAGATAACACAGGCTAAGGACCACTCCTAGCTTTGTTTTGGAGGTGTGTCAAAGCCTCTCAATATGAATGTGGGTTTTGCCATACCAGATGGCCTCAGGGATAAATAAAAGTTTTGGGGCCATTTGATTTCCTAGTCCAGATGTTGTTTCTCTGTCTATAGTGGAGTTGGGACCTCATTTTCACTAAAAATAGAGGAATGAGCTGCTGCAGTCCTAGCACTGTGCATCAGATCATTATGAATACTTCTGGAACTGCCTGATTAATCCGTCGTTATCCGGACTTTCTGCCGGCACCCTGTCACTGCCTCTCAGCCTGATCCTGTGGCACAACCCCTTCCCATCAGGTAACACTCAGTTCAAAGGCCCAGAAGGGCACTGAGTGAGGTGAGATGTCTCCAGAAATGTGCTGTGAGAGTATTCAGTCTGAACTGGGAAGGCCTGTAAGTAACGTGTAATAAATGTGTGGACAGACTATTTCCCATCAGATACAAAAAATATACAGAGAGAGGCTAGGCTAAAAGGCTATTGTTTTCAATGCCCTGCTCTCAGAAGTTACAAAATGAAGCAAAGTGACATTTACAATTGTCATGTATTGTACAGTACTACATATTCTCTAACTGTAATATAAAAAACTTATTTCTCGTAAGATCTCACTCTCATCTGAGATGAGTCCCTGTTGATACTTAGGACCAATGTTGAAGCTGATTTCAGTTATCTCAAGCTGTATGCACCTTCTTTTTCTATTTGCCTAGCACTTTTCAGCCAATTCCACAGGACTAAAATGCATCTTATATTTTCCCAAAGGTCCCTTCTAGAAATTAGTCTGCAAACTCATTTTCTCTCTTGCTGGGATTGTCTCAAGATACAGGAGACACAGACAGGGTCCCAGTGTTAAGGTGCAGCCTAGGCTGTGGAGATGACTTGGACCTTGTGGCCAAAGGTTCTTCTGTAACTTCCCCCACATAGGACTTATTTTTGTCCATTCTCTTCACTTGTGCTTTTTCCCCTTGTTTCACTCATGTCTACATGCCAGTCTTGCTTTTCTTTTTCTGATTTTAGTTCTAGGCTCCTAACTCATCAAGTCATTGTGCCATAGTTTAATGTAGATATAAGTCAAGGTTCACCAGAAGAGGGATCCCACTCTCCCTCTATATCCCAACCATTCTCCTTCACCTGTCCTCAATGGCAGTGGTCAGTTCTTCTCCCATATTCAAAAGCCTGTGAATGTTACCAGTGCTCAAAGAATGAGTCACCTGCATTTTTTAGCATGGGACAAGAAGAGAGTTTTCATTATTTTCAAAAATATTTGCTGTATTTGCCACGAATTTCCTAATGTTATTTAGTTTTAAGCTGACATGCATCATTGAAAATCACAATGTTGGTTGTGACAGTTTGGCAAAATAATAAAGAAGTCAGAATAATACTAGCTTCTAGAAAACATCTGATTTTCTCTTTATAAGCAGAAGCTTGCACTTGTCTGAAGAGCCTAGGGTTTCCATGCTACATTAATGTCTTCTGTCCTACAAAAAGACTACCTCATCTACTGGAACAAAGGCTACATGCTGAGAGGAACATATCCATCTTCATGACGTATGCTTGGCTCACGGCCTGTAGCCACAGCTCTGTAGCTGGAGATGGTTCAGTAGGTTTGGTAGAATGGTTGTTAAAGTTGACTGCCAAGTCCTGAGCCAGCTGTTAAAAGTTGCTTCCAGCAAGTACTGCTCCTGGTGATTCTTGTCCTCTCTCATTAACTTCAGAGCATGCTCCTTCCTCTACTGCAACCCACTTGTTTATGCTTGTATTTGGAGTCCTTGGTTGCACCCTATCACTCCATCTGTACTTGCAGTGTTCTGATCAACTCTAAGGCTTTTGTGACTTTGGCCACATGGCCTTTGTTACCCCGTTAGCCTGCAGTTGAGTTTGAAGAAGGATGCAACCAAACTCCTTACTTGGGAGGTAGGAGGCACTAGGCTCCCTAGAGGGAGGATTTTTGATGCTTTCTCTCTTGCAGGGCAAAGGAAAATAAGGTAATTAAAGCCAGTGAGCTCAGGGAGGTGTTAGCTGCTGCCTCACACATTGGGTTTATAGTCCGAATCTTGTTCTCTTTACGCTTCCAGATTTCTCTCAGTTACTATTTCTCCTGTCACATACTCACTGTTTCTTCTGTCATACATTCGCTGCTTGTGCCTGCCCTTTGGAAAAGCTTTTCTACGGTCCTGCACTTCATCAGTACAATAATTATTTCAGGCTTCACTGTTAGACATAGCGAGCTAGTGTGAGGCACAGCGAAGTGAAAGGAAGTCTTCTTCTTGATTTCAGTAAGCTTTGGATGAGGCATTTTTCCTTGATGAGCCCCTGTTTTTACCTCTTCTTCTTTCACTCACTTTGGTATTCAATGTGCATGAGAGTGTGTGTGACTGTGTGTTTGTGATCTCCATCTCCTGGACTTTCAGTGCTGAGAAGGATACAAATTTGTGAGATAAACTCTAAAGATATCATCAATGAAGCATTGAAGCCAATTCCACGTTTTAATCCTGCATAAATTATCCTGGAACATAGCCCACATTTATGATGTGTGAGAGAATAGAAAAGTAATGGGATTACTCAGAAGTTTCAGCTGATTACAAACATATGGTGCAGGATGGTATAAGAACAAAACATTCTGAGGGAAATATCATCAGTAAATGAAAGGTTAACAATGGAAAAAGTAAGTTTGGAACCTCATATGTGGCCTATTATCAAACACTACTGACATGAAAGAATTCCTGCAGTACTGTTAAAAGTGGACAGCTAGTAGTTTAATGATTGTAACAAGAAAACTTTAAGGCATTGGAAAGGAAACTATATGATTATAAAAGAACTCATCACATATTTAAGTCTCCTATGAAAAATGGTAGTTTTGTGCCTGAGGTTCCGGACTGGGACTCAGATTTTGATTTATTTCCCAGTTCTGCTACAGATTTCCTCTGTGACCTTGGGCCAGTTACTTTGGGAGAAACATGTTAAAACTCCTAAATAACTTAGGAATCTGAGTCCCTTTTCCAAAAGGGGCATAGCAGCAAATTCACAAAGGGACAAGTGTGTGGCAATGCCGAGTGTATCCAGGGCTAACCCCAGCTGACTGGGTACTGCCCCATCACTTTCTGTGTGTCTTTTTTTTATTTTTCCCCCAGTTCTGAGCACCAGCAGACCACTATACCTGTGGGGAAATGGCTGTCTTCTGATTGCTGGTGGAAAATGAAGCGGAGATGGCATGGAAGTGATCAGCTACCGGCTGACATCCTGCAGGTACTGAAGAGCAGGCAGCCTTGGGAGCTGTTGCTTCCCACAGTTTCCAGCTTCTGCTCAATCTTCATCTGTGACTCATTTCTGGGAGAGGCTCTCGTGTGATGCCTATCAGGCATTAAGCTGTGCATGCAGAAGATGCCATGATCAGCAGGCTTACAGAGGGACTGCTGGGTAGGAAACACAGGGGGTCCTGCCTCTTGGCATCCTGTTTGGTTTGAAAGAGAAAGAAGCAGGAACAACCATCTCACTCAAGGGCAAGTACTTTTGGCATGGGAAGCCTTCCAGCCAGTTTGCTGCCTTCCTACAGCCTTCAGCCTCAGAACTCAAACCTATCTCCCCAAAGTCCATGGCAAGTGGAAGCAAAGAGGGGCAGGGGCATACTGCCCTTGTTTGCCCTCAGTCTGTGAAGCTGAACTGTAACAGAAAAACAGATTTTCCCTTTTCTTGCCTAGATCCTTGGGCTTTAGTATCAGGGTTAGGAACGAAGTAAGCGCTTATTTGTTTGCCAGTTCAGGAATTAGCTTCCTAAGGAATCTTACATAGCAACAAAGCAAGTGTATAAACTTGAAGCACCTCAGCGTTGTTGCCTCCAGATTTCAGACAGCTTTGAAAAATGGACCCTTATTGCTGTTCCCAGCTTGTGAAGTACAAATTGAAATAGCAGAATATTCTTTGTCTCCCTCATCCTGTATTAGTTCATGCTGTACATAGGCTCACAACTCACACACAAAATAGGAATGCAAGAAGTAATAAACCTGTAATGTAGGTAGGGGAGCCAAGGATGGATATTTGCTCTTGCTTTCCATATGCTATAGCAATGATAAAAGGATCTTACAAGCATTTATTTCTCTGCCTTAATATGTAGTATGGTCATAACTCAGAATCTGCTTTGGACAAGATTCACAAACTGCTGTGTCTGCGTAAAGTCAGTTGAAAGTAAATAACATACTTTCCGCTTCAGTCTCTTGGATATCTCCATTTGCCATGGTTTGTTTCATTCTGCATGGAAGTATATGAAGTTTAAGGTATGCGGTAGATCACAAAGGTGAAGGATATTAGATGTCTGAGAATCAAAAACGTCTTAGCAGAGAATCTCTCTTAAAGGCATACATTTTGTTTTCAGTGGTTTTGGCTTAAGCGAAGGATCCATACAAAACTCATAAAAAAACGTAGACTAAAGGTGAATGCTTGTCATTCAAAATGGAATATTTTGGCAATCAATGTTTGTTGACTGGAGCAGGAAAGTACACAGGAATTCAGAAACATCAAGGTAAATGTGTTTTACATTTTCACCAAAGCATTTTCAAGCTCTGTGTCTCCATCTACACCTACTTCTCAGCAAAACCAAGGAAGGCTGATCTCAAGCTAGCTGAGCTTGATGCACTAAAGAAAAACTATTGTGAGTATTGACTGCTTCAATTTACATTTCATTAAGGTAATTTCACTCTTCTCTGTGAGAGTAGGAACAATTTTGTACACACAAGTAGCTAAAGTCTTAGTTAATAGGTTAAGTTCCACTTTCAGAAAAGAAATAGAAAGTTTCTGTCACTGTGACCTTCTGTATCTGCTTTTATAATCAATGTGATCAAAGCAGTCCTTGTGTTATGGGACAGGATTCCCTTCTGGAAAATTTCCACAGGACTGGAGACAGCTGTTACTGAAACATATTTTAAAAAGCTGCAGGAAATCTGTCTGTAACTGATGCTTTTCCCAAGTTTTAGGTCTTGAAAGAATCTTTCTGTTTCCTGTAAGGAAATGTCTCTTTTCATTTGATGTATTTGGTTGTAGAGGGGAATGCTTTCAGTGTCAGGTTATCACTGATACTTGTCTGAAATTGCTTTGGTCAAAATATCTTTTTCTAAATCCGTTGGCTACTGTATTTGTCTGTGACAAACTACTGTTGAATCATAAGCTTCTGGGTCAAGCAGGTCATTCTGATCATCCGTTCTGATCTTGGGTATAACACACACCACCGTTTCAGTGATTCCTGTAGAAAGCCTGTTGCTTCTGGTTCAGATGCTTGTCCAGAGGGACAGATTTCCTGGGGATTAGACTGCCATTTCTAGGACTACAAATGCCAAGGAAACAGCTGAGTCATTGTGGTGGCTCCTCCTGAATATCCCGGCTGTGTCTCATCCTGGGCCTACATGTTTATTTCTGGAAGTACTACTAGTCCCAGTTCACTTTCCATTCATTCTTTCTTTTAAAAAAGTCACAGTCAGTATATTACCCAGCAGCACCATAGGAAGTGCAAGGATACTGAAAACACTGGTTCTGTGTCAGGATTTTACATTGCAGCGAATAACTGGTGTTGTCTAAGCATCAGACTGTGGTGAGATATACTAATGTGGTTCCAGGGAATCAAGACGTAGTGAAATCACGCAGACTGCAAAGAAGCATGGGTTCCCTGCCTATGGACTGGCTGTCTCTTTCCGTAGCTCAGTGAAACTACGTTTCTTTCTTCTGTTGTTGACAGTACGTTGCTATTCCCTTACTCCTGCAGTTAGGAGGTAAATGATGATCCTTCAAGACAGATCTCTGCAGAGTTTTGCTCCATGTTTCACTGAAGCATAAAATACGGTGTACATTGACTCCATTTCTGTGTTTTTTTTTCCATGCGCATAGCTGCATACTCTTCCCAGTGCAGAGTCCCATGTCTGTGGGAACTCTGAAGAAGGTTTTCCAGTCTAAAGAATTTTGTGCCCAAAAGCTGCACACCAGAACCTATTTGCCGTGAACAGTGTTCAGTGTTATTGGCGCCATGAACCATTTCACAGGCTGTTGAACACTCCCACCAGTACATCATAAGCTTACTGTTTTCACATCCTAAGCCCTTTCCTTGCATGTCCTCCACTACTTTCTTACTCTACATTTCCATATTTATTTTTTTCTATGACAATACGCAGAAGAAAAACCATTGTTACCAGCTTTGTTTCCTTTATACATAATCATTCTAAATCCAAAATCTGAGATGATAGATGTGGTAAATGTGTTTTTAATTTGACCTGATGGATAACAATGTCTGAGGATCTTTCAGCACTCCCTAGTAAGAAGTTCTTACTGCAGTCCTATTTTCTGTTTATGAGAGATATAAATCACATCTATTTCAGTCTGTATTTCTAAATCTCAATTTATTTGATCCAGGAGGATTGAGGAGTTTTCCTTTCTCTCAATTTTTAATAATTGAATCTGTTCAAAGATTAATTTATTTCACAGACTGTGAAATCCCATAACAAGAGAATATATTGTAGGTTCTTTTTTCAAAAAGAATGTAGAATACTTTTAATTGTCTGTACTGTGACTAACCTCCGGGTCTACATGATTGATGGAATAATTAGTCTGATTCTGTTTTCAAATGAAGTTTCAGACCTTCTTGGAAAGATATGCTTCATTTAAGAACAAGATATTGGCCTTAATTCAGATATAACCAGATTATACAACAGTGTTTATCAGGTCAAATTTGGTGATTTCTTCTCAGTGCAAAATAAAATTAATTCATTTGTAAATTTTTTCTTGTTTTTGTTATTATTGTTGTAGTTTGTTTGTTTGTTGTTTTCCAGTTCTGTAACTGAAACAGATGGTATAGATTTCAGTTAGTACGAGTAGAAGTGAATTAAGTAAAAGAGAATGCCAAATTTTAAGAAGCGTATTACAGACTTTTTAGAAAATAGGTCATCTAAATAGCTTTCAGAGCTAATTGTTCCTGAAAGAGGAATAGCTATTACTTACTGCCACAGGGTCCTCTGATCTTCCTGCAACCCTGAATGAGTCTGTTTATTAATGTTTTCTTTAAAAATGGAGCCCTTCTGCCCTCTGGTTTTGATGTGCTCAGTGCTTAAAGAGTAGAGCAGTAAAGACTACAAAACAAATGAGATTATCTGTGGCTAATATTTTAATCCAGAGCCCTGGAATTCCTTGTGCCTGATTTGAGCTGTTGCAGAATATGCTGACTGTACACATTGCACCTCTGTGCTTTTCAGGAATCTATGAAATCTGTTTCTGAGACATACCTATTCTTTAAAGTTTAGTGTACTTAGGAAGGGTATTAACATCTTTTCATTCCAATTTCATCTAATAACTGTTTCTTAACACTGAGTGTAGAACCAGAGAACATTAATAAACAGATAAGAGTGAAATAAATGGATAAGAGTGAAACCCTGCAAACACTGGAGAGAAGCATTAACAGATAGATATACGTATAGAATAACCCTTGTGTTTTCCCATATTTTCACTTGAGAGTCCTAACATGTATATGGTTCAAAGCTTCCCTTTAGAGCAAACAGCTCCCTATTTGTACTTACCTTATTTTTCTCACTGGACAGGCAATGGGACCCACACAGTGCGAATTGTAGGAACATACTGAACCAGTCCTCCTAAACAAAATGATGAAATTACCCATTTCATCAGTGGTGAGAGGTTTCCTTTAAAGCCAAGGGAGTGATAGCCTGTATTCGTAAGGTTAAAATAAAGTGTTTTCTTCTTTTAGGTCTTGGGGACATAAATCTGTTCTACCATGATGAGTCTTTGGCTGGGTGAAAGATTTCTAATGAGACAATCCTTCCTCAGTATTTAACAAAGAGTCTAATTAATAATTTTTCTTTTTACTGTTGTATTAATCTGAGGTGACCATGTCATTCTGACTTGATTTCTAAGGCCAGAGCTAACTTCTCTTCATTGTGAGTAGAGGGACGGGCTTGCATTTTGACATGCGAATAGGTGACCACTTAAGCAGATTAGGATGGAAGAACAGGACTTTCCAATTTTGTACTCTGGGAAGAGATGACATTTTAAAAGAAAAATGGTGGACAACTGTGGCTGTAAATTAGACATAAACGAATGGTAAAATGCTTCATAGAAAGGAGGGTGGAGGTATAAAGATTATAGACATCTCTTTAGAACTAAGAAGAAAAACTACTTGATGGGGTTGGGTCAAAACAGGGCTTCCAGATATTGTTACCTGTGCTTCAGATGCTCTGCCCCAGCTCTAAATCTTTTGAACCCAGGATGGCCAACTGAGCATTTAGGTAGCACAAGGACATTTATGTCCTTAGATGCCTAAGGACATTTCTGAAAAAAAATCCAACAAACTCAGCAAGGTGCTAAACTAACCAAGAAAACACTCTAACATAGGGCATCTATTAACATCCAGTGCTCTCAGTGGCACTTACACACCTTACTCTTTAGTCATTAGAACCCTCTATTTCCAATTAGATTACAGAAGTCTGGGCCCTTTCCAGGATGCTGAGGTCTACTGTTAAGTCTTTGTTGCAAAAAATACAGCCACAGAGTTTGACACGACGATACCATATCCTTAGTTCAGAGGTTAAATCCTCCAGGATGTGGAGTGTTCATGTCCAATTTCTGCCTGTGATGGAGAGGATTTGAAACTATGTGACTGTTCTAGCCTCTAAATAGTACTTCAGAGAAGAAAGTTCCATCAAATCCTACCAAAACTCAACTTTTCATGAAATGCAGCTATTTATTTGTGTAAGAATAAATAAGAATAAATAATAAATAAATAAACAATATAAGAAAAAAACAGATTAATTCGTGTTCCATGGTTTAGGTACTCAAACGAGAAAGAAGAATCTGAAGTACCACTTTTTCCAAATCTTATTTCTTACAAGAACTGGAATATGAGTTTCTACTCTGTTCAGATGCACACCGTAACCTCTGGATCCGTTTCTGACATTGAGGTTATGCAAAGCCTGTGGGCATTGCTAGCTAAAAGTTAGTCTTACGGCTGTTCAGCCATGATGAGTATGAGATGTTGCCAGTCTTGCTTTCAGAACTGTACAAAACACAGCTACCCTAGGGTTAGGTAGCTACTCAGTGGCAGGAGGGAGATTTTGAAGATCTTACTTTTTTTGCTTGACTGCCAACAGAGACAGTTGCTATTATGTAGGTACTAACTTTCTTCTCTGGCTTTAGTAGTGAAGAGAAAGTTCATCTGGATAAATGTAAAACCTGACCTCAGAGATGTTTTCTGCAGGTGTATCTGAACAGATCACCTAGAGTTGATTCACAATCAGTGGAAAGAAACTTGGGTCCCTAGAACACAATTCATGTCAGCTTAGAGTAGTCAATGTAAGGAGACTCACTCCCAGAAAACTTCTGCTTCTCTCCATTGGCTGAAGAGGGAGACAAGGCAAATCAAATTTAGGTTGGTGCATTGCAGGTATCTACAGCTAGGTGAGATGAATTCTTCTGGGTTCCTGAGGCTGAAAACTAGGAAAAGAAAGACTATGGAATATGAGGACAGTCCTTGCAAAGTCTTGGGCTAAGGAGAGAGAGATCTGGGTTGTTCTTAGCCTTCAGAAATTTAGAAGGATATGTATAGTTATGCATAGGTCTTTACTGTATGAACAGAATGACCAGATGGGATACTGTTATCTCTGGAAAGAGGTTACAGAAAAAGAAGAGTGTGCTTCACCCGGCTCTGTTCTGAAAGGGCTGAATGTCCTTCGAAACAGAAGTTTTGACTCCCATCTGCTCTCCCATCATTAAAAATAATAATAATAATAATTTTAACTGCATTTGAACAAGAGAAATGAATGATGAAAAACAACTGAATTCAGCTGATCAGAAAGCTTAACATCCATTGATTTGCATTGAGGCAACCAACTGGAGATTACCCAAGTTGTACCAGAAATGAGTTTGAAGATGGTGTATCAAATATGGGGAAGACCACAGGAATTAGTAGCGTACTTCACTATGATATTTTTGAAAAAAATTCACAGGCACTTATCTGCCTCTGCTGTTTATAAGTCTGTCACAGACTTCTGTGCCCACCACTGGGCCTGTATATGACAGAAAGAGATTAAAATATGGAATTTTTATAGATACTTTTCTCTGCCTGATTCGTGCATCTCTGAAATGATGTGCCTGATCTGTTCTTTCTGAAGGTACTGAAATATCACTAAGGTTATGTTTTGTGTGTTCAACAAAAAGGCTTAAATTCTGTCCTCTGCTGTACAAAGAAGTCCAATGAAAAGTTCTGGATAAAAGTTTATCTTGTTTATTTCTGAAACCAGAGTAAGCATAAATGTCTCATACATATGAACAAGCATTTTGGAAATAGGAACAGCACTCAACAGTGGATATATAGTTAATCTGGAACATAAAGACTACGTGAATACAGTGCCCACATCTCCTTGGGTCTTTGTAATGTGTCCCATATCTTCCCACTTTTTGTTTAGCTAAAATACATTTTGACTTTGTACAATAGGGATTCTGACTGCTAAATGGACTCTAAACAATTTTAATTGGCAAAACATCCAAGGAAAAGTATAGTGGAAAAGTGATTAATCTTGTGGGCTTTATATGCCCCCTGGTGGAAAAGCTTCTCAGTGTAGCCATAAGGATTTTATGCATAGACATCTCTTGTAAACAGATGTGTGTCGTTTACGAAACATATCTGAGTCACATTCTCATTTGAGAGACTGCACTATTATCAGTGTATATCCCATGAATAAGAACACACAGGATCCTAAGTTACAAATGAGCACCTGGACTCATTTAAGTGCTGCTAGCATGATGTACATTGCTCGTACAGTATAAATTGCTGGCCTAAAATTTCTTGCAGGCAAATGATGCCAAGCTCTTAATATATATAAAATGAACTCTAGTAACTTAAGCAAAATAATCACAATTTTCCCCACAGTCTTTCCAGGATTTCAATCTGGAGGGTTTTGAAGGATACACAATACCTTGTTACAAACCATATAATGTTTTAAAAAGTATCCAACTGACAACCTTGGCTAACATTGTATCTTCTATCTAGATTACTTCAATATGTCATGTCCATATCACACCACTCTGTCCATGGTCCCAATGCCAAGGATCTCTGTCTCGTCCAGCCTTTCCATCTGGAAGTAATGAGCTTAATATTCTGGCTCTACCCCCATAAAAGCTATGTCACAAAAAAGTAGCAGTCTTATGAACTGTTGTATACCCTGAAGACAAATTTGAGATCTACATAGCCTCTCAAAGTTCTACTCAGATTCATTTAAAGACAAATTTTTCCACTCTACTCCCATAAGACCTACAGCATACCATAAGACTGCAAGAGTGATTTGACAACCACTTATGCTTAAATCCTGTCCTAGACATGTCAAAGGACTGTACCTAACAGATAATGAAGAGGTAGGATGTTCCTTTAGGGTAAAAAGCATTGTGTTGTACGATTTGCTCTTAAGATGGCTGTTCTCTTTGTTGGGACTTCTCTGAAAGCTTACAATACAGGAAACACAAGTTCTTTGTTTTCAAACCTTTTCTTCTTTGGGTAAAGTGAATGGAACATCCCTAGGAGCTCATAATCTGTATTAAGAAAATAAAGAAGCAAGTATCACCTATCAACTTGGGCTTTAGCTCAGACTCCACATTCATCAGCACTGCCTGGTGGCTGAGAGCTTCAGCAGAGCTCCCTTCAGTGTTACTGTGCGGAGTGGTCGAGACCTGTTCTGAGGATGGTCCACCTTAAATCTCTTTTCTTTCTTTCATCACTGAGCAAGAAAGGCAGGACACGATTCTGAGCAGAGGTTTTACAAGGATGACCCAAGAAATATCAGGAACTCACATATCATTGATCGTGAGTTGTCTTCATTTTCTCATAAGCCACTTTATTCTCCTTTTCTAGTATTATCAGCAGTTTGCAAAAGCTGGAATTCTGAGCCAAAATGTGCCAGCATTATTTACCCGACTCACCTGGGATGCAAAAAATATTCTGAGGAAAATTTATCTGATTTACCTTAGGCATCTGTTTAAGGATGGCTTGAATCTTCCAATGGGAGTGTTTCTCTCACCCTATTAACTCTAAAGAGAGATAGTCCTGGGTAACTAGCTATTTTTAATATTTAAATAATTAAAATAAGATGACATAAATCCAATTTTTGATGCCAGGATGTGAAACAGAACTTGTGGGTCAGCTCTTGTATCTGCCTTATTCTTATACCATTATAATTAGTTATTTTCTAATCGCTTCAATATTTTAATTGCACCTAAATTGAAATCTTTAACATTTAATTAAACTTCATTCAACACCTCTGAAAATAGAAACCAGTTTTAAGCATAGTAGCTTACTCTTCACTAGGAAAAGGTGTAGGTACGGGTGAATTGGTCATATGTTCTTAGAATCACTACTGTGTTATTGCTAGCCAGAAGAAAAAAAAAAAAGAATGAAGAACTGAAAAATGCAGTTGTTCTGACACCAAAATGCTTTACACAGTCCTGTAAAAATTGCTGAAGTTAAATTTGGCAGATAGGAGAGAATATTCTGACGTTGCCAAAATGTCCTGTTTTATAATTTGGAACTGGGCATCTAATATTTCCTTTCAAAATAGTTTTTCGTGTTTAATGTTCATATGATGTGTTTCATTTTATATTCTCAATACAATTAAAAAGTTATCGAGAATCAAATGTTTCTCTCTGAAACATTCCAGTTGATACGAGACATTTTTCTTAAAACTTTCTCTTCCAGATAATTTTGAAATTTTTGGAAGTCATGTCTCACTGGCTTGTGACCAAATCTGAAAACCTTCTAAATATTTATTTTCTGCATAGATATAATTTGTTGTTGATATTCCACCAAGACTGTGTCAGTCATAAACCTTTTAAAAAACAGAAAGGAAATGAGATTGGGCCAGGACTTAAAATCGTTTTCCACAACTGCAAGAATGCTCTTTACCAAAACACTTCTCTTCAGGAGATGCTGAGGAAAAATTAGTAGTATTTTAATGTCATTTTGCAAACTTTTAAGTGGTTATAAAACATAAAATGAAATATTATCATCTCTGAAAATGCAGCTGTGTTAGTTTGTAACATTAAAATGCCTGACTGATTGAAGTTCATGGTTGCACTCTATAGCCTCTGTGAAGAGAGTGTTTAAGAAACCAGAAAGTATGTATTTCTACATAGCTATAGATTCAGAGGCATTGGGTTTGATGCTTATTAATTAGCATCAGCCTGTGTATCAGCATCTTGAAACACAAATTTGTTATAAGCAGCCAGATCCCTCAGGCTATTGAGTTTATTTTGTGCTGCTTTGCAGCTCACTTCATAGTAGTAGAAAATGATGCATACCATCTGGATGTTCCTCCTGAAAATATCCTCTGAGAAGATGGGTTCTCTTATTTTTGTAAAGCCAGCAGAGATGTCTTCACTATCTCTGTCACCTTTGCTATGCTGCCTGGCATGAGGGAAAAGGATGTATTTACAGAGAAGAGAGAGAACGGAGAGAGAAAATCATCCTCTCTCCCTGATCTTCAGAGAGCCTATGAGTTCAATTCAGTGGCAATATTTTAAAGCGTTTCCTAGTAGTGTTTGGTCAAATGCTGGCAGTGCAGTAGAGCCAGCCACGCTTTCTCAGCCACTGTCTCCCCTGCTTTGTTCGCTAGCAGGCTAGAACTTAGCCCAAAATTGCTCTGTAGCACTTAGATGCCTGTTTTTTGCTGCTCTCCAGGTCACAACTTAGGCTTTCTGCCTGGGTGTGGGTGGACACATATGATTGACTCCCATGCTTAAATGTCACCTGGACTGCAGCTGGACTCTGCAGTGAGGTAGTGACCCTGCTTGTGAAGCCGTCTGTCCTCTGGCAGGCTGAACTTAGTGAAGAAGGCTCCGATTACTACAGCAGCTCCCAGTGTATATGCAGCTCCTTGCCTTTCACAGCTATTTAAGGTTTCCCTTACTTAAATTACTCCAAAATCTCCCATATGAGCAAAACCCAAGACCTTTAACAACCAAGCAATCCTTCCCTGCCACCCTCCACCACCCCACACTGCAGACATACTCACATGCAAATTAACAATATTTTTAAAAAGGGTAAATTTCAGCTTTTATTAAATGTCATAATGATCTGGTCATGGGCTGAGACTCTATTGTAGAAGAAAAGAGTAAAGCCACCATCTCTTTCCAAAAGTGTTTGTAGTACTAGTATAAAGAAAGAAATATGGGAAAGACGCAGGTGGAAAGAATACAGAAATTATAAGGTAACATTAGTTTTTGTGAAATGCATTAGCATCAGCTCTAAAATCTGAGCTAGACTATCCTACTTCCTTTGGCCTTCCTACCTGTGTGTCTGTCTTTGCTGGAGTTCAGTTTTGACAATGTTAACAGTCAGCATTTTCATAATAGAGTGAATTAAATGACCCTGAGCACAAATGTGTCCAGGATTAAATGATTTATTTTAATGATTGTAACTATTCTGAAGGGGGTTTGAGAATGAGGATGATTGTTATGCCAAATTGCTTGAAGTGCAAGCAGCTACCTTTGAATGTTTTCCTGATAGCCAATTATTTGTCCACAGGTCATATAAATTCATATTGCCTAGCAGGTTACTTTTACATACTACTGTTGAAATCTGAATACAACTGCTTTTCAAGTTTCATCTAATTTTTCAAGTCTGTCTTTCAGAGGAAATGGAGCCTAATGTGATTTAACTGCTGGGGGAGGAAGAGGGGGGTTAAATTCAGTCAATTTGTGTTCATTATAAACAAATCCAAATTCCTAGCTAGTATGGTATGACTAACATATGTCACATACTACAGCATGTCTGGTGTACCCTTTAACATTTTAACAGTCCATCAGACATTAATGTGACTTAAACATCAAAAACAGGTTCATTTTGCCATTAATATCCTGAAACAAGAACATCTAATATACACATCCTGAGATTTAATCTGTAAACATAACCAAAAATGTCTGGATGAAGGGGGCTTGTTTATATTTCAGTAGTGCTACTTCCATGAAGCATGTGTCTGCTATCTTTAGTATGCAACTCTAGCATCTTACCACTGAGAGAGCCCTAATGTCTTTGATACTGTTAGGGAGACTTATAAGTCTTCTGCTGACATACCAGTCTCTTTGTAGATGCCCTAAAGTTAAAGCTACTGATAAACATAACTTGTCTTATAAAGAGGGGAAGAATTTTAAAACCACTTCAAACATCCTTGAGATTTCCCTATTCATTATTGCCCAGTGTGAAAGCAGGTTCTGAAGCAAGTTGGAATTAAGAAGGCACACTTCTCTTTACCAGTGTAATGACTTGTTTAATAAACAAGAAATGGAAAGGAAAGAATTGAAAAAGTGTGCAATGGGACAGACTATCTGGGGATGACTTAATGAAATGCAAATGAACTTTCATTGCAGTCAAATCCCTTTGTTTTTTTTTCTAACATTATTCAAATACTTGGTTCTTGCACTGATGAATTCTCAAGAAGGAACATTTCATAGGAATTAGTGTGGGACAAAGCATATGTGCACTAATAGTGTCCAAATACACTATACCTATCAACTCTGTTAGGAGTGAGTGAAGCCACTACAGTTGGGAAGATAATGAAAAAAAAAGAAAAGAAAAGAAAAGAAAAGAAAAGAAAAGAAAAGAAAAGAAAAGAAAAGAAAAGAAAAGAAAAGAAAAGAAAAGAAAAAAGAGATAAATAATAAAAAAGAATAGTTATACACTTTGATATCTGCAAGGTTGTTTAATCCAGTTCTTACGCAGATAAAACCACAATGTAATTACTATCGAGTGAACTGCGTTAGCAACTATGGCCTTGGAAAACCGGCCAGATACATTCAAGGACTGAAGTATAGATGAATACTTAAATAAAGGCATGTCTTAAATCAAACATTACACTGGTGGAATTTGTCAATAGCACGATTTTTTTAAGAAAAATGCAAATTCATCTGAACTTTTTACACCAGTGCATGTGTTTCCATTAAATTTTTGTCAGGATGGTTTTGCAAGCTGAGGCTGGAATTTCTCATGAAAACCAAGCAGAGAGAACCCCTTAAATAGCTAATGGCATGGGGAACTCCATTGGCTTGTATGAGCAAGAGCAAGGACTTCAATATGGTCTCCTAAGCAATCTTATTTCAGTGCGCAAAACAGGGCCAGGGCAAACCTAAGCACGGGCAGATGACTGTCAGCACAGTTGAACGGTTAGCATGGTTGCAGGCAACAGTTTAGTCTGGGCTAACTACCATTCTCCCAAAAATGTTCCATCAGCGCTGAGGGGATGGTTTGAGCCAATATAGATGCAGTCAGCATGTTTTTGGGGGGTAAAAGCAATTAACTGTGTCAACACAAGCCATATCAGCTGGCCTGAGGGCTGACAGCAGTCCCTGGGCAATTTCACTTACTAGTACAGCTGCAATACAGTAGTCCCTGTGAGCACATAGGGGAGTTATAAGATACTAGGGGAAAAGACTCATTCACATGCATTTTTGCTGCAAATTTTTCTGGAATGGTCTCAGCATTTTCCCAGTGCAGACTGAAAATGTTTTCTGAAACCATGACTTTTTTGCAAAATAAAATTCTTGTTTTCAGGCCAACTCTAGTACCAATTTCACAATATTGACATAGAAACTTAACAGAATTTAGTGAAACCCCTAGTGTGGGTGCAGTTATGCAGATAATAGAACAGTTTATACATATTTCTCTTCTTGTAGTGCCTCAACATTAGGGGTTCACTCAAATTTCTCATTCGGATTATATGTCAGTTTTTGTTCACGTCCTTCTCTTTCAACAAATGTAGCATGAAAACACACTCACACAAGAAATAGGAAGGAGTAAAATATGGATGAACAAAGGCAGCACATCTAAATGTCTATACTTTCTGAACATACACAGCATTCAAGACATAGAAACATATATGCTGATCTGATGAGGTTCTGCTAGCTGCTAAAACTTAGGGCATAAGGAACGTAGTGGTAAGCCTGATAAATTATTTTAGGGATATTGCTATACTCATCCACACCATGAGAACTGTGTACAAAGCTTTGAAACATATCCATTCATCTTTCCACCTGTAGATGTCTGAGTTTGAAACCTGAGAACACCAGTCTTCCAACCCCAGGTAGATTTTGAAAATCCCAGACCTACTTCTGTTCATTTTTTATAAAAGCAGTTAAGAAAATGGTCATGCATACACTTGTCTATGTTTAGAACTCCTTGAAGTTAGATGAGGTTTCTCACATCATGTCACATTTCTAGATTGGAACAATTGCATTTGTAGTAAAGTTCTGTGGATGAACTTATCAAGGTTTTCAGCCTCTGCATAGGAATATTTCCTTTTCAAAGATAAATGATGACAAATGAGAAATAGAATGATGGAGGGTGGAAGGGAGTGGTTTGTAGAAGAAGGAATAAGTTACGAGGATGTAGGTGCATACTTAGCTGAGATAACCTGATGTTCTTATCTAGGAGCAATGCTGAAAAGTGAATTAAACCACTGAACACAACTGAGTTTCTGTAATTAGTGAAGTTTGCATTTATATAAGCTTAGACTCTGAGATTCTTTTGCATCAGTGCATCCAGTCCCTTGCGTTATCAATGTTTAACCTTAAAATTGTTTCTTTCACCCTGACTCTTCATATAAGTGCATATAAGTGCATATAAGACGTTCCTACGCTTACTGACTTTATTTGCAGTGCTATGTAATTATTGCACATTTTGTGTGGGATTGATGGTGTTTGCTTAAAGTTTTAGGTTCTGGAGACATGTTGCTCTGTTTTAGCTTCCAATAAAAAGCAGTGACTATTGTTCTTGTTGTATGAGAGGAAATAAAATAAGTGAATCGTGAAGCAAGCAGCATTTAATTTTCTTCTTGCTATCTTACATTTTTAAAGCTAATTGCACAACATCTGAGAAGTTGACATGTTCATTAAACACTTGGACTTAAAAATGCACACAGTCAGATACTACCAACAGGCTAGCATCTCTTTCTCTCTTATTAAGATCAGTAAAAATTAATCACCATGACTTTGGGTTAGCATCTAATTTCTAAATTAATGTCCTTGCAGAAATCAGGTCCTCCTCAGGGATTAGCTGTTGTGAACTGTCTTTCTTTCTTTTCATTTTAGATTACTTGTATTCTGCCTTACAGCCAAAATGAAACCTAGTTTCTCTCCTTTGACCACATCTCAATGTGGATAGTACGAAGCACTAAAAGCTTTCCATTGCTGTGGTATATGCTGTTAATTGCTAACATATTCTGCCACATCATTTTTCACAGTATTGGAACTTTCTAACTATACCACAACTCAACAAATATTAACGGAACCAGACATGTCTTGGAAGATGGTACTGCTAGTATTTCCTTCCTCCTTTGGTTCACACTGAGCAAATGTAAATCACTTTGGGACTGCATTTCAGTTCTGAAACCTGTTTCAGTTTTGCTCAAACCTAATCAGAGGTCATGCAGAGTTTTCTTTCTTTCTTTCTTTTTTTCTTTCTTTCTTTCTTTCTTTCTTTCTTTCTTTCTTTCTTTCTTTCTTTCTTTCTTTCTTTCTTTCTTTCTTTCTTTCTTTCTTTCTTTCTTTCTTTCTTTCTTTCTTTCTTTCTTTCTTTCTTTCTTTCTTTCTTTCTTTCTTTCTTTCTTTCTTTCTTTCTTTCTTTCTTTCTTTCTTTCTTTCTTTCTTTCTTTCTTTCTTTCTTTCTTTCTTTCTTTCTTTCTTTCTTTCTTTCTTTCTTTCTTTCTTTCTTTCTTTCTTTCTTTCTTTCTTTCTTTCTTTCTTTCTTTCTTTCTTTCTTTCTTTCTTTCTTTCTTTCTTTCTTTCTTTCTTTCTTTCTTTCTTTCTTTCTTTCTTTCTTTCTTTCTTTCTTTCTTTCTTTCTTTCTTTCTTTCTTTCTTTCTTTCTTTCTTTCTTTCTTTCTTTCTNTTCCTTCCTTCCTTCTCTCTTTTCTCAAAACCAACAAAAACAAGTCAGTCTTTGAGATTTTATTACCAAGAAGCTCTCCCCCACAGAATCCACTTAGGCAGATGTATCTTAGGAAATCCATGAAAAAACACAGCCCCCAATTTTTACTAAGAAACTAGACTTGTAACTAGCAAATACTTAGCCTCTCAAGACCCTGACCAGATGCCCTGCTCTTGTTCTCTTTGGCAGTTTTCCTTTTAAGCTGTTTTCAGGACCTTGGCTGTCTAGGGTGATGCATTCTGCACTGAGCCTTGCATGGTAGGGCATGATCCCCAGCAGGGCCCTTGAGTACTCCTAAGATTCAAACAAATGATTAATAAAGAGTAGATCCCAGGCTGCAAATTGCACTTCATTCACACATTTCAGATCTTGCTCCCACAAAAGGAGCTTGTCTACATTCATTTGGTGCAAAATGAGGGATGGATTCAGGTTTCATGAGTCTAAAACCAGAGTTTTCTTCCTCCATTGGGGAATCTAAGCTTTCTTTTGAACAGAAACTTAGATTAAATAAAAAAATACATTGGCTCTTTCACAGCCTTCTTGGCTGGGAGTCAGGGACTCCTCTCTGTAATTCTGGTTTATTCTACTTATTCTTTGCAGGTGGTTTCTGAACATTTATGTTGCCCTGGGCAAATGACTGAATTTTAGTCTATTTTCCTAAACATAAAATGAGAACAGTACTACTTATGACATTTTCTGACCAGTAACGTTAGGCTGCCTAGCATCTGAACCAGTGCATAGCATTTATGTAATCCAAAATAAATAAATATTTGTTTACTTGGTGTGAATTGAAATAGGACTTTCATTCTATTTCTTATTTCACTGAGAATAAAAAAATGCATGTAAAAATACAATTCTTGTATTCAGAGACAAAAGATAGGGGAAAACAACAACAACAACAACAACAAAACAAAACAAAACAAAAAACACACAGAAAAGCCTCCTGGGATATCCAATACAGTCCCAGGGAGACAGACTTGTTGATCCATTTCATAATTTTCCTCTAAAAAAGTTTGTTACAGAAGATCACCACTTTGGAAGAACAGGGGAAAGGTAACTAACTAGAGGGAGTGAGATTTTCTTTTTTTTTCTTTTTTCTTTTTTTTTTTTTTTATGTAGAAGTGTGTTATTTAATTGACCAATAGTTCTTCATTCCTTGAAAAAACATAACTAATGACTCTACAGTAATTCTAACTCACTTATTCTCATTCTGTATATAGTACCCAGCTTCATTCTCTTGTGTCTGTTCAAGGCCTTGGAAGACTACTTTACTTTGAGCAAGGCACTACACACTGCCAGTGCCCTAATTTTATCACTGCTAATAAGGAAGAGCAAGATATTAGCACCAGTATAACACTGTATGGGGTTGTGTTATTGCAATGTCAGGGTATGTAGCCACTATTGAGGTGCTTCGACGTAGAGACTCTAATAATTTTCTTGGGCCTGTGGTTGTTTGTTTGTTTAGACACTTGTAAATAAGGAAAA
>VXAL01010491.1:47986-60287 GCA_013399475.1 Chauna torquata | reverse complement strand
TATTTTATTTTATTTTATTTTATTTTATTTTATTTTATTTTATTTTTTGTCATGACTGCTCTGTCTTGGGACAATGTGTGAAACTGTATAGTTTAAATGCTGATGTTTAACAGCTCTGGGAATATAGGCACGATGGAGCCCTCTCTAAACAAATGTGCATGCAGTCCTGAGAGCGTGCATCTGAAATATCACACTTGTGGCATGGTCTGTGCCTCCCTTCGACCTGGTAGGTCAGGTCCAAACAGTCTGCTGCAGCTCCTGCCTCTGAGAAACTAATCTCCTCTTTGAAGATATTCGTGTTTCTAAAAGCATCAAAAGTTTCTACTGCAGTCCCAGTAGCTTCCTTTCAGAGGCACAAGAAGAGAGACGAAAAAATAGCATGGGTAAATTTGATTCTGCTTAAATTTCAAGTAAACTTTGACCTTCTTAGACCTGAGAAAAATTGTTGAATAGCTCAATTTTTATGAAAAACAATTTTTAATATTGTATTAGGGAGAAAATCTCTGAAAGGTCAGCAGCAACATTCGTAAGGTGTTAATGAGAGGAAAACCAATCCTTTCAAGTGATTTCTTCTATTTTAGCAATACTTTTTCTCATCAAAGTCTTTTTCTCCTCAAACCTGTCCTTCACTTACTCTACTTATTATGCTGAATATTCTTTCACATTTCAAATCCCATTTTACATCCAAAGATTTTTCATGTATCTTTTCATCTAAGTGCACTTGAGTGTTGCAGCCCTAGGAGGCTGACAAGTTAGATTAGCAGAGATGTTTTACTGCCATGGCTACAATAAATTCCATTCTCATTTTAGAAGTGTATCGCTGATCCATGCATTTTTGCAATGATAGCTATGGGTGTGGTGTTACATTGGCCCTCTGAAGTTCAGGGGGAGCATTCTGTTTTTCAAGGAGAAACTGGAAACAGAGGTGTCTAGGGAAGATGCTCCCATTTCTTTCACTCAGTTGACATGAACTCAATAAGGACGTTCCATCCCAACCTGCTTCCTCATAAGTAAGATTTTTTGCTATTGCAGTTCACCGTTTCCATCCCGAACTCCTCTGGACATGTCCAGTTATTTCATGCAGAACCTTTTTGAACTTCTGCAGTATTTCAACACCTTCTGTAATGTGAAATAATTTCTCCTGAAAAATGTGTAGTGTTGCTCATATATGGTCACGATGGTCTTTGGCTTGACATGAAGTGATTTGTAGTGACTGTGTCACAGCTGGAACTGTCTTACTGTCATCAGAAACAGCTGAGAATTGAATGGGCAGTATCAGATATTCTCCAGGACACTCAAAGACGTTAAAAAGTACTTGGGATAAGCAATGTCCAATGTCTCCTCTAAAGCCATCCCACTAAAATACAGACAACCCTCTTTGGTCATCTCAGGCAGGATTGTCTGAGACGCTTAAATTCATCACTGGGATTTAGTTCCATTTGAAGACCCTTATAGGTCATATCAGTTGCATAAACATATATGTCCAGTGTCATTTGAGATATTTTAGGAAATCCAAGAAATTCTTCCAGGGATGGCAGATATGACACAGGACAAATGGGAGACCCACAATCACCAGGAGCTGCAGCTGGAGACAGGTGGAAAATGTTAGGGCATCTGAAATGTTACTAAACAGCTATGTGTAGGATGTCTACATGGATATGTCTGTGGACTTGATTGGCAAGTAAGCTGGAGTTTAGTTAAAGAGTCAGTAGTCAATAGAGACCAATGCAATATAGTCAGAGGATCTAAGAGGACAACTTGTCTGACCAGCCACTGAGGAATGGAGTCATTTGCCCACTGTTAGGCATCTAGTGCCATTAAAATGTCTCAAGCCATCTGAGACGTTAGCACAAAGTAGTACATAGACACAGGACCTTCAGGTGACTCATACCTTTCTGACATAGTGTATGGAGGCCAGAGAGATGTGCTAGGGAGTCTAAAATGATCCATCATGTCTGTGCTTAGACAACTGAATCACATCCTTCATATCTGCGTCTAGCCATATTGATGGTGTTGACTAGATCTCCACTGAGTATAATGCTTACACTGAGGTGCCTCAGACTATGTAAGGAATTTTGCCCACCTTGTTTCTTCTTCAGCCAGCCTTGGATTTGTCTCCGAAGTTAATGTACTGCAATATATTTTAAGAACTAAGATAAAAACCATAAAAGAACACAAAATCTGAGTTTCCTTGGTGACTGGAGTAATGTAGCCCAAAATATTAGGGCTCTGTTTTCCTGTGCTTCTGCTCAGCATGACTTTGGTGAATGAAGGCTGCCAAGGGCCTGTCAAACAGAGCTCCCTATGATTTGGTTTTGCACTGGGGCTCATGTGTTACTCTGTTTTCCTCCTGCGAGTTTTGATTCTTGTGGGCCTGCATGTCAGATGAGTACAGCCAGCAGTGTTCTCTCCCTCCCTGTGACATTGTCACTGTGCCAGGGCCAAGTGAGGTAGGAGCTGGGGGTGGCAGAGCAGGAACCATCTGTGCTGCCTTTGTGCACATTGAGGGCTCCCACACTGCAAGGGGCTCTCAGCTGGATACGTCTGGCTGACATCCAGCACCTTAGAATGGTTCCAGTAACACGCAGGAGTTGGAACACCCTGGGGAATCTGGCCCTAGCTGCTCAGGGTTTGTGGTTTAATGGGCTAAATTGGGCTAGGGAGCGAGTGCTTTCTCTAGCTGATTGCCTTATTCAAAATTATCATTTTTAACAGAAATAGAGCTTCAATTAACACTATTTTTTTCTCCATTTAAACGGAAGTCTGCCCCATACAAACCACAAAGACTTGTTGGCAAGCTAGCTTACATATGCTCCTCAGCCTAACAGGACACTACAATCGCAAAGAAAAAAAAAAATGGACAAAAAAAAACCTATAAATTCCCCTATGCCTTAAACAGTATTCACATTTCTCCATATTGTTAAATTCTGTTCTGAACAAAGACTTCAAGGTCTTTGTATGTGAAGATGACACTTTCCCCTTCCACCCCTAAGTCCCTTCTTCTCCATCTGCCATTTTGCCCCGATGGGCTCTTGTTCACTCTTATTACCCCTGTTCTGCAGGAAGGAGCACACCCATCTTAAGCAGCACTGGAAAAAGGAGTTTTTAGGACTTCTTGTCTTTTGGTCCTGGAATTATAAAGCCAGTTGCCATAAATCTCTCCTGCTGTCTGTGTCCAATTTCAACTGAAGCCACTGCTCAGAAGAAAAGCAGAGCAGTGCTCATTAATAGATGGGAGGGTAAAGCAAGGTGAGGTAACTTTGCTACAACTAGTTATTTATTACCAGGTGGAAGAGCTGATCTCCTAGCAGAAAATGTGGGAAAGATTTCTTTCCCCAATTCCAAATAGATTGAATACTTTTGTTTAATTCCTCATGTCCGTTACACTCATTGTAGATGTAAGCAGCTGGCAACAATCCTCTAGCAAAATGATGGGAGAGAATGAGTGAGGCATAGGACTTTAACATACATATAAGTACAAAACTCTTCACTCACTACTTTATGAAGAAGTGCAAAATGAGGAAGATAGAGGATGCTGTTGGTGGTAAAGACTTTAAGATTTTATTATGCTTGAAACATGGAAACTATTTTGGGCTAAATAGCTATGTTCACTGAAGGCCATGGGGAAAAAATTAGCTCTGGTTCTCAGTGTAGGTAGGTAGGGTTACCAAATTTCTCTCCAAGATTTCCTGCCTAGAAATAATGCCCATGTGCTGCCCAGACAGTGTGTGCATGTGCAGAAAATCTGATGTATCGGGAATGCATTTGGTTTACTATGTACACACCAAATGGTGCACACATCTGATTGCTGCGCTTGTGATCTGGGTTTGAATTCCACCAGCACAGGAGATTTGTCTAGCAGTTGGATTCTGGCAAGTCTCAGAATCTCGAAATATCTCCTGGATTAGTTTTCTGAGCAGAAAAAAAATGAGATGCCTCAAGAAAAATCCAGTTATAGAGTAACACATACAAGCTTCAAGAACATAAAGAAGCCAGAATAGATGGCATGTAAAGGCAGCGTAAAAGACCTTGCAGAGAGAAGTGAATGAGTGCACAGGTAACTTTTTTTTTTTAACACATCTGGAGAGGGATGCGTGGAGTGTCCCAGGAAGTTTGAATGACCTCTGCAAAGCACTTGGAATCATTGAATTGTTTGGGTTGGAAGGGACCTTAAAGATCATTTAGTTCCAGCCCCCCTGCAGGGACACCTTCCACTAGACCACGTTGCTAAAAGCCCCATCCAACTTGGTCTTGAACACTTCCAGGGATGGAGCATCCGCAAGTTCTCTGGCCAGCTGTTCCAGTGCATCACCATCCTCACAGTGAAGTATTTCTTCCATATACTTAATCTAAATCTACCCTCTTTGAATTTAAAGCCATTACCCCTTGTCCTATCATTATATGCCCTTGTAAATAGTCCCTCTCCAGCTTTCTTATAGGCCTCTTTAAATACCGGAAGGCCTCTATAAGGTCTCCCCAGAGCCTTCTCTTCTCCAGGCTGAACAACCCCAGCTCTCTCAGCCTGTCCTCATAGGAGAGCTGCTATGGCCCTCTGATCATCCTCGTGGCCCTCCTCTGGACTCGCTCCAACAGGTCTATGTCGTTCCTGTGTTGAGGACGCCAGAGCTGGATGCAGTCCTCCAGGTGGGGCCTCACAAGAGCAAGGTAGAGGGGGAGAATTGCCACCCTTGACCTGGTCACACTTCTTTTGATGCAACCCACGATACGGCTGGCTTTCTGGGCTACAAGAGCACATTGTGGGGTCATGTTGAGGTTCTCTCTAACCAACACCCTCAATTCTTCTTTCAATCCATTCTCAAGCCCAGCCTGTATTTGCATTTGGGATTGCCCTGACCCAGGTGCAGGACTTTGCACTTGGCATTGTTGAACTTCATGAGGATTGTATGGGCCCACCTCTCAAGCTTGTCAAGGTCCCTCTGGATGGTATCCTTCCCTCCAGTTTGTCTACCTCGTTGACTTCTGCATCCAATCTGTGTTCTGAGGGAAGATGAGGCCTGAGTCAGCATTTGAGCCAGATGTGAGAACAACATTACCTGCTGAAACATTCAGAAGTCTCCCATTCAAAAATCTGCATCTTTTCCCCAAGTATCTTGGGAGAAGAATTGCATCCTTAGGTGGGGTGGCTGCCAGCTGCAGCCACGGCCACTCTGAGAATCAGCCATCTTGCTGTCACACCCACCAACCTGCTTGAAAAGTTCTGCAAATGCCTACCCTTAAAGTCAGCAATTACTGTGGCCTATCCCCTTCTAACAGGTACTGAGTGCATTTTTGTGTCTGTGAATGCTGTTTGGGTCCAGATAGCAGAACTAATATTGATCATTTTAAAAAGGAAGGGAGTTCCATATAGAATTAATGCATAAAAGATGCACATACATGATTGTATAACTACTTCCTGCCTTGCATTTTGATTGCTAAGCATTCAGTATTCTTTACAGGAAATTAATAACTTTACAAAGCAGCTGCTTCATCCACCAGCTTTAAAAAATAATATTGCTGTTGTAAACCATGGATTACTCTTTCTGATGGGGTAATCCCCTTAAAATTGGCCATTCTGTAGTTTAATGAATTGATCTTTCATTCAATATGTTTTGAGCTAAGAACCAAATGGTTAAATGTCCATAACCCACCTTTAATTTTGGACAAAGTATTAGGAAATGTTGAAAAGATAAAGATACCTGCAAGTGGTTTTCCTTAGCTGAAGTTCTATAGTTTGGATGTTTGAGAGTTCAAGGCATTTTCCAGCATATGCTGTCCTTCACATTAACTGTGTAAGGAATCACACATTAACAACCACAAAAAAATCTCCGCATTTATATTTTAAAGCCTTACCACCAGTGGGAATATTAGTTTTCCCATGCTCCAGTGTTTCACAGAGGTAAGTTAGTCATTTGTGTTGGAAAATGCTAGCTGAGGTTAGAAATTCTGCTGAAGCCCCCTCAACTTTGGGAATCATCAGCCATGTGATCCCAGCAGTCACCTGAGAAACCTCAGCATGAAGCATCTCCACTCACAGGAAGTGAGAGCAAGAGCTCAAAGATGGTTGTTGGGTGTATCAATAGTCATCACTGCTGGGCTACCCAGACAACTGTTCATGTGCTTGCTCCCTTCTACACAACAGTTCCACGAAAAACATTACATCAGAAGGTTTTATATTTATCACACAGTGAAAGGAGGCCATTTATTTACTTATTTTTTATCACAAATTTCCCTTGTGGGAAGGCGATCCTATGTAGCTGTAACAGCACTCATTGATTTTTGAGTAACGATTGGCCTTTGAGATTGCTTTTGACCCCAAACTTTTTGAAGAGTGAACTAATATATGGGCAAGAAAGTATGCCATCAGGTTTCCTGGGATTTGGTTTCAGAGAGTTGCTCAGGTGCCATATGCTTTAATAACATTGCTGTTAAGGAAAATTCTCTGCTAGTACAACTGACGGGAGTCTATAGCTTATTGCTCTTTGCAGATGTCATATTCTGTTTGGGAAATGGTAGGCAGTAAGACACTATCTGGGCTCAATAGTTTATTTGTAAACTCAAGCATGATACTTATTTCTGCCGAATTTTGGTATACGTAAGACTCATATTTGTCCTTATTTAAGTAAATCCTTTCTACACTTTCAAAGTATACAGCCTTGAAACAAAGACCAACAATTGAATGTAGGTATTTGGAAAGGTTATGCAATGTTCCATTGTTATCAAATCTTTTTTCTTGAAAAGCTGTGTAAACAAATGCTATTTTGGAAACTCTCAGCAAATGTCTAACATTTGCATATATTCACATTTATTTTTATTTGAGTATCTCCTAGATTATTGTTGTGTCTGAGTCCTTTAAATCTTCGACCTTGCTTTTTAGGAACTCTTCAGTTTGGAAATTTACTGCTTTACGGCCTCTTAAATCCCTTACCTAAGTGCTCCTGAAGGCTATGACACATAAGATACAACCTTGGGTTTTAAGAGTATTTGTGCAGTACAGCTGTGATGCCAGAATGAAGTAAAAACTTGGTAGCTTTTCTGAACTGTCTTTAAAAGAATCACTCCAGGAAGAGCCCTGCATAACTCTCTGATTGTTGAAGGCTTGGTGTGACAGTCAATGATTTATGGTGAAAATGATGATAGGACAATTTTTTCCAAACAGTTCAGCAATGGTCTCACTCTATTCCCAGGAAATGTTATTACTGGCTGCACTGCTAAGTGTTTTCAATACTGGGACTGATTCCTGGCCCCCAGTCCAAGTGGTGAAGGGTGGTTTGTGTCTATGTTGCTCAGTTAGCTCAGATTGTCTGCATCAACACTGTAGTGCATGGTCCTGGATCTCTGCTGGGCCCCATGCGATTCCCCTGTGACCTCAAATCATAACAATCTTTTTGTGTGGTTCTTAGTTCAGTTCACAGTGTCAGGAATAGTGAGGACTGTGTTGCAGCCTGACAGAACTTTGTTTGCTTAGCATGAAATGGAAAGTGTGAACTGTGTGAACCCGGCTATGGCGCGAGGGTATGATTCAGGATGCAAAGCCTGGTAGAACATGTTAAAAGACTATGCAGGATGGACAGAACCAAACCTAATGTGATTTCCTCCACATCACCTATTGGGAGTGATTCCTGAAGCTGACCATTCCAACAAATGTATGAGGTTTTGCTTCCACAGAATGATTGATTCACTGCAGAGGATAACTTGTGAGCAAATCAGCAATACAATATGGGCCTGCAGGAGATGAGGATCAAGGATTGAACTGGGGAAATAAACTAAATGATATCCCATTGATCAGCCACACCCACTGACCTCAATGAGAGTTAGGCTGGGGCAATGCTGAGTAAATCTGAAAATCCTGTTTTATATTTTTATTGTTTGATATTTAAGCCTAAGGTAAAGGCACATTTTCAGTGAGGTCACTGAGAACTTTGGTGGGATGAAGGACCATGAGACAGGGACCTGAGAAAGCAGCCTTGCAAGAATGAATTAAAGGCAACATTTAAGGCTAGTCAGAAAACACCAATTTTCTATCCAGCTGATTTCAGAAACATGCTATGGATAATCTAGCTAAAAATACAGAGACATTTAAATGCTCCTGATGGAAGCACAGGACATTTCCTGAAGATTAATGACTGTTTGGGAGGAGCTGTGGCCTGAAATTCAGCTGAGAGCCATTAGCATCAGCTAGCCATCAATCCTCCAAAAAGGTTTGGTGCCAGAGTCATTATTACAATTAGGAGCTTAAAATGTATGGGTGTAGTGTATTTTCTGTGCATGATGTGGATGCCATTTTGACAGAACTCTTCTGGAGAATTACAGCCTTCTGCATTTGGCTAGCTGGATAGCTTGGGGTCTCTCATGGGTATTCTAATAATTTAAAATAATTTAAAACCTCAGTTATGCAGCACCCTGGAAGATCAGCTCTGAACATCAGACCCAGTCATGCAAACATGTCAAGCAAGTAATGTCTCCTAAAGAGAACAGACATCTTGTCTCTGTCTCATCACTTGGGCCGGGCTGGATTTTGATGCTTTCGTTCAGGTTGTCATTAGCTTCAGCCTAATTAAAGAGCCAGAATCCAGCTGCTAATAATTGACTGAAAGGAAACTGTATGGAGAAAATCAGAGTCAGAGTTCTATGCTGGTAATGATTAAGGGGTTGTTACTGCTCACAAGGAAGTCAATGGTAGATGCCGTGTTAAAGTAAATAGAAGAAAGAATGAGCATTTGGTCCTTTTCATTAATGTAGTTCACAAAGTAGAATGGATTATATGTTTTCATACTTCAACAGAAATTTTTCCATAATGGTTTTTGATCTATTTCAACCATACTGACGAAGCTTTAACTAGCTGTTGTTTAGTTACGACTGTCATTTATTATCTCAAAGATTTTATAAGGCAAGATAGGATTATCCAACCAAACTTCCTGTGTGTAGCAGGCTATCTGACCTTCTCCAATTACCCTGATACTGACATAAAGGCTGAGTCTTCAGCTAAAGTATGTCTTCCAGTTTTGTGCTATGAAGCTATCAAGAGATGGAGAGTCAGCTACCTTCACTGGTATTTCTGTCCATTCATCTATTACCTCATTGTAAACATGTGTCTCCCCATTTCTAAACTGGACTAGTCTGGTTCCAGCCACAAGCTGTTCTTATAGCTAATTAGCCAGCTTTCCCTGGTTATTACTATTTTACATTTCTTTCCCAATCATACACTGTAATCAAGTTAACTCCTTATCTTACTGATAACCAACAAAATGCAACTCCTTTAATCTCTGTATTGAGTCATCAGAGCTGCACGCAAAAGTAGAAGCACTTTATTGCTCCTGTCAGTACAAATATCATCGTTACATTAGCCATTTTTGCAAATGGAAGCTTCTACTCTGTTGGTTTTCCACCAGGACATAATGATCTTATTGGACTCACAGCTTTTCATGATAATAAAGACAAATTCTTCATTCTTTGATTCATAGCTTCAAGTTTGCCTGTACTGAATATTTTGTTGAAATATTTTGTTTAAATTGGCCCAGCTTCCAAATTGGTCCAGCACATTTTGTCATTAATTATTACTCTGTCGATCTGAGTGCCATCTCCTAACTTTATCAGTAGTGGAACTGGTCAGAAATTTTCCAGTTCAGCAATGTTTTATCAAAAATGCCAGTTCACGGAGTCTACACTATTTATTTCTAAACATCCTGGATTCAATGAACTTTTCCCAGCAGGTTTGCCCTGAAACTGAGGACCCTGAAAATGACTGGATTTTATAGGCAAGTTAAATCACTATCCCAAATATTTGAGAGTAAATGAAGATTTTGTTTGTTTGTTTTGTTTCAAATTTGTTTACTTTAGAGATTTGAGATCATTTTGGGACTGATTCAAAGCCCATTAAAGTCAGTAGGAATCTATGTATTGACTTAATGTGCTGTTGGAAAGGTCTTTTTAGTGTCATTCTTAGTTTTATGTTTTCTTGTTATGGACATCTAGTTTCTTCCTAGCTGAAAAATTCTTTGTAAATAATACTAGATCATCAACAAAATCCCACAGCTACATTTGAAAATGATCTGCTTAACTGTGCAGTATTATAGAAGCTTATCAACTTCTTTGGCTCATTACTAAAAAAAAAACCTCTCTTCTTACCCTTCTTTTTTTGTAGCCTTCTCCTCTGGCCCAAACACACAAGTAGAGATGAAGGAATATGAAAGAGGGAATGTGGAATGGATGTAAATGAAAGCAAGGAAGTAAATCATGGCTTCCAGTTCTGTGCAGCCTTTCTTCTCCAGCTCATCATAGAAAGTATCAAATTCACAGTGGGTGGGGGAGAAGGAAAAGGCACTGAACCGGTTAGACTCATTTTGGATTACTAACAGTAAAATATTACGTCCTCTAAAGAGGAGCGTTGTAATATTCTTAATCCAGGTGGCAATATTTTGGACAAATCAAGTTATCATTGGTGAGATGCAGGACAGGAAATTCTATCTTTAAATTATTAGAAGGGTAGTAGGCTGGTTTCTTAGAAGTTTAAATGTGACTTCTAGGACAGCTCATTTTCCTATGTTAAGTTTTCCTCAACCTCATTATGTTTTGTATAATTATACTCTGATGTTTTCAATATTTCATCTTAGATATTCACAGCTGACTGTTTGCTTTTACTTCCTTCTAGCCAGTGAGAATGTTTTCAGCAACCGGTACAATACTGTTAGGATTTTTATAGAAATGCGTGATTCCTGTAACAGAAGTTTTCATGTGTGTGATGAGCAACAGGAGACTTCTATGCTCTCAGGAAATGTAAGAGTCATTTTCTCCAAATGAGAAACTGCAAGGGAAATGTGTCAAAATGAACACAAGAAAATTATCTGTTATAAACAGTCGTTATTCCTGAGGGAGAGTGAGGGTAAAGGACAGGAGTGATCATATTCTACTGCTAAAAAAGTTCATGCTACTTATGAAAAATCAACCTGCAAATCACAGCAGTTGCCACTTTTTATTAGCCCTGTTCAGATAAGGACTTATCCTCTCTCAAATGTTATGCACTACCAACTGGTTTGTAGTTCATAAGTTTCCTCACACAATGGTGAGTGTAAATCTAGACAGCTATGGTAGCTCTGCATTCTCACTGCAGTCATTTTCCAGTTTGACAGGCTACAAGGGAGCATATAAAGCAGCAAAGGAAATGCAAGACATCTGTAACAAAACCAGTGAACATGCTATTGATTTGTTTCCCTTGCTGGTGTGGTCCTGGCATTGGTCTCTTTCTCCAGAGAAATGAGTTAAAGAAACAAGTCCAGTAGAGAACATGGAATTTTACTTCCATTCATCTTCCTTATTTTGCAAGCACCACATTCTGCAAATCCCATGCCAGTAAAGCTCTTGGATCAGTCCTCAAATTCTTCTGGATCCTTAAGGGAGGAGATGTCAGAGCTGGCCAAGAATCTAAGTGGAAACTGATGACAGAAGCTGACATTAATCAGCTCCACAGTATGTTCTGCCCAGCAGGTTTCTTCCAATAAATCAAAGGGCTTAAGATCCAAAGGGCATTTAACCATTAGAGAGCAAGTGTTCAGTGTGGTCTATAGCGGCTAAATATGATTAATTTAATATTGATTTTCACATATAACCCCATCCATGTAGTGCGTTTGGGTGATTTTACATGAAAATACACTGGAACAAATTCTCAGCTGGGGCAGTCAGCAAAACTCCACCAATTTACCACTTTACATGAACTGAAGGTTTAATCAACTGTATATGAATAGAATGAAATTTCTCCACTTTTTTTTTTTTTTTTTTTTTTTTTTCCCCTGACACCAATGGGAAGAAAAAAAAGGGGCAAATTTGACAGATTTCTACAATNGCAAGATTTCTACCATTCTTGTGATAAGCCGTTTCCCCATGGTGAGCACAGAGAAGTCATTAAAAGAGAGAAAGTAAACAGAGTGCTACACTAAAGTCCAGATTGCTTGCCAATGGGAATATGAATCCACAGCTACTCACAAGAAATATGTCTGGTGGCTTCAGTTGGGTTGTTTCAGTGAGTAACATTCACCAGTGGTAAGAGTGTCTTAGCAGCCTGAAAAGTCAGGTTATTCTTTGCTTTGGTTGTGTTTTTATTTTGTTTCCTTTTTTGTTGTTGTTTTTTGTTTTTAGATAGAGATTAATGTTAGAGAGGGATGGACAAAGTATTCTCTGGAAAGGGATGATAAAAAATGGACCCATTGATGAGAGGTCCGCTAATCTGGAGAAGGTTCCTTACACTGCATTGGGAGGAAACTTCTCAGTGTACAGGCATGGGAGATGCATATAAGGTGGTTAACTAGAG
>VXAL01010491.1:17700-42209 GCA_013399475.1 Chauna torquata | reverse complement strand
GGTGCCCAAATCAGTGTGTGATTGATAAAAAAGTCCAAGGAATAGTGTAGATCCATAGGGCTCTTTAGTTTTGCCAGTAGTTACTCAGGCACATGTATTTCTACCACTGATGTTCTCAGAGTTATCACTGTCTTGACTGAGATGTGTATCTCAGCTTTTACCTCTTACTTAAAACCATTTGGAATTCAAATATTAGTCCAAGTACCCCGAAAAGTGAAAGCCTATCACAAAATGGCAACACAATGCCAGGCACAGCACAGCCATCCAAAAATTTAGCTGGTCAGTTTTTATATCCTACTTTGGGGTTAGCTCATGCACAGAGGAAGCAGGAAATCTAGATGTAATGTTCTTGTCACATTGTTGGGGCTTAAACATATATCTCCTACATACCATGAATGTCTTAACTACCAAGCCATAAGATATACTGAGGTAGCTTTGCCTTTTTTACGGAAGTTGTACCACCACAAATTAAATAACCCAAAGGATTCTTGGGGCAAATAGAAAACACAAACAAGGAAAACTTGATGACCCACTGAGGGGTACTTGTTCCTCTGAGGGGGAGTCTTGCTTTTGGTACATCCTATTGTGAATGTTTTCTATTTAGACCTAAAAAATGGAGCTTGTAACTCCATTATCAGAGATACAGTCAAAGCCAGGGTCATTTCTGCAAAAACTTTCTATTCTGCTGAACCTGGCATTTTCATCTGTAATAATATGAACAGAAACACACCATATCTTCACCCAGCTTCTCATTTATTCCCCTCTAAGGAGAAAAGAAAGTTGATTTGAATCTTTCAGGACAGTTCTTGCTCTTCCCAAGTTGGTTCTTTGCTAAGTGCGCTTCTCTAGTGGCTTCCATCAGCTATACTTAACCATACCCAAAGAACAAGGAAGTCTTAGGCAGGCTTTTACAAAAGTGCTTACTGCAAAAGCTGGTAGTTAAGGGAAGAGGCAGTATTTTAGACAAATCCCCCTCTGCAGTGTTTCCTGTTCTCTGCACTCTTGTGTAGCCTACTGTTAGGCAAATGAAGGCAATGAACACCAAATGAACCTAAAATCACTAAGAATAGATATGTACTACTGAATGCCTGATGAAGGAGATGTCTGCCTAGGTGCCCTAACATTAGACAAAAAAATGTCCCCATGGATGTTTTTGAAGTAGTTTTTCTCTTTCCTCTATCTATCTACTTTAGGCACTTTACCAGGTTAATTCGCTATACACCTACTATTTAAAAGGACACCTTACCTCTGCCATGGGCTAAGAAGCTCCCAGGGTGAAATAAACTTCTCACCAGCTGCTTTGAATAGTCAAGAAAAAAAAAAAATCCTTTCAGGGGGGAAGTGGCTTAAGTGCAAGCATTTACTGTCATATTATACCCTGTGGAATACTGAAGACATCCCTATGTAGCTGGCTGATATGACCTGAGACCTATGGGAGACCCTTCTATGATGGCAGCTGGATGGCCAAACCAACTCAGGTGGCATCAGATTGTGCATGGGACAACAAAATTAAGCTCTTAGTTATTTTATGCAGTAACAGGTGGCATGAGACACTGTGCTTTTCTGACTTATTTTGGGTGAACAGAGAAAATTCCACTCTGTTTTGGAGAACAGATTGTGCTTACAAATACTAGACCAACTCAGAGCTGATGGGGCACTTGCAAAGAATGTTGCCTTGGTAAAGGTCTGGTCAGTGGTGGTTTAAGCACTCCCAGTACAGTTAGACTAGGTAGCTAGAAAAGAAAACCAGTGAAATAACTAGTAGCATTCCCCTCTGCTCTGTTCTGACTGTGATAAAGAACAAGTCATCATCTAAGTTGGTAGGCTGAATTTCATCATAATCAACTAATATTTCTCTAGAACATTTTACCCCATTGGTCTCTTTCTGTATGTTGCATTTCTGTTGAGATAAGAAGTTAGCTCCAAATTTACAATGCACTTATTTCTAACCTTGGATTAAAGTAAATTTAACATGAAATTTTTGTAGCACATCAGTATTTTTCTAAAGTAGGTATCTATAAGCTCAAAATTAAGGGTCACAGTGAAAGTATATTCAATAGACATTAAATAGAGTCTTAATGGCAGGCTGACTGAAATACGAAGTTAACATAAATGTCTCCTGCTCTAAAGTTCACTCAGCTTATATTGATGTCCTGCCTTGCTCATCTTTGTTGGCAAGTATTTGGTACATTTCTGTCATTCTTCAAGTCATGTTGGTACGGTCCTTCTTCCAGCAAATGTCAGTAAATGCCTTCACTATGTCTATAACTCTTTAAAAATCCTTCCAATCAAATCAGAACCATTCCCAAGTCAGTCTAATTTTCCCTGGCATTCCTGGAGAGGTGGAAAGGTGAAAGCCCAGCAGGATGCAAGAATTCAGAAAGATCAGGCTGAAGAGCATATCTAAGAAACGAGGAAAACAGTAGGAGCAGGGAGCTGAAAACTAATTCACAGAAAATAAAATGGGAAAATAAGCACCTTAATGGTTACTTATATAGTAATGGAAAAAAAAGAGCGTGAACTCTTAGAAACTGAGGGCGAGCATGATAACAAATGCATGTAAACAACAAAAAAGAAGTGACGAAGCAGCATTGAGTAAGCAGTAGTCTTAATATACAAGGTGCCCGACAGGTACATAGAAAAAAGTGTTTTCTCTGGGAAGTTGAGGGTGGTCAGTAAGATGGCTTCATATACGCTTGCGAGAGCTAACACAGCAAGAGTGTTGTTGGAAAAGGGACGGTTTGTATAATGCAGTATAATAGCACCATACTTTTTATGATACTGGATAAAATGGAGTTGTGCTACTCTTCAGATGTTTCTTTGAAACCTGTTGCTAGTGCAGACCTTCAAATATCATGGTATCCTTTCACGTGCTTCATGACTTTGACATTCATTTTATCACACTCTGCAGTTTCACAAAGGTGCCATGCCATCTGGGGCACATTGGAAGAAGGAAGGTGAATATCCACATGATTTCAGTGGTGTGGTTAAGAAAAACAAAAAGCCATTTAACACACCAAGCATCTAAGCTGCATTCACAGCTTTGGGTGGACTTTAGCCAGCCTGAATTTGCTTCACGTTTACGCCAGATTTATTTTACTATGGTTTGGATACAAAAATTGAGGGAAAGTAGGGCATTTCCATGACTCAAACCCAAAGCTTAAAGTGAAACTTGGAGCGTGTGAACCTTTGCAGCTTGAAACCAAAGAAAATGTTTGCGTGAACCCTTGCTAAGCAAACCCGCTGTGTTTCAGAGAAGCTCTAATAAAAACCACACTGCCATGAATCACTGAATATTCCGTATTTTGACTTGGTAAATTTATGTAAGTTCCATGACAGTCCTTTTAAAGAGTTCATTTTTCACTGAGCCCTGAGCCAAATCATGAAATTGTTGATGAGTTTTGCTAAATACTTACCCACCCTAATCCTACTAAAGTTAGAGGGAGATTTGACTGAATAGGGAGAAAACAAAAACTGAGTCAGTATTTGGCCTTGGGTACAGTAGCTTGAATTTATACAGTTTATTTTTAAGAGCTTGAATAAATCTATCTCCACTAATGCATATTAAACACAAATAAGTTAAAGAAAACTGTGTTCAAAAATTGGTGAAAGACCAAATTCAGACTTTTTTTCCAGCTTTCTCTCAGTCATGTTTGTACACATCAGCAGAAGGTCTTTAATGACATAGTTAATGCTATTCTTTTCTCACAAAACATCTTCATCAGTGTCAGGTCTGGTTTGGGTTCAGATAAGTGCTATATAATAAATGAAGGTATTTTCTGCTGGGCACTCTGCATTTTTTTAGACATTGAAATTTGTGTAAAGAATAGGTTGAGTTTCACACACAGTGGATTTGTTAAACAATCAAAAATTTTCTTCCAGAGCTACATTTTCCCTTATCTCTGTTCTTTGCATTTTTCTCACAGCAGATCAGTATCTGTGTTCCTCTTTTTTCCTAAAATGAGACACTTGGAAATTCTGAGAATTGAGCTGTAAGTTGAACCACCTACCAGCTCAGTTTTCAGCACATCATGACATCCATACAATTGGATTGAAACTGAGACCATGAGCCTGCCCTGGTTCTGCCTTTACTCCATGAAAGGACAAACTGGATGCGCATCACCTCTCCCTCCAAACCCAGATCAGGTGAGACCAGGCCCAAGACGAATAACACATTGCAGAATTCACTTATCTAACTAGACTGCTGCTTCCCTGCTCTATTTCCTGGCCCAACAAAACCCAGGTTTCTCCTATATTAAATTCTTTGCAGTCTTAAGCTGAGCTCACTGTTTTTCTGGTCTACATCTTCCCCGCTGCCTTCCCACACCTTCCTTTAATCTTTAATTTTTCCCTACCACATTCCTGGCTTTCAGTTCCATTCCCAGTTCCTTCATCATATTTCAGTCTGTTTTCTGTGTCGGTTCCAGTCACAGTTCCTACCAACTCATCCCAGTTTCCCCAGTATCTTTTTTTTTTTTTTTCTTATCCAGTTTCATCTTCCTAGCTATGGAGAAGAACCTAATCATTTGTCTCTAGGTTTACCTAATATCAGTACAAGCTGAAGTGTTCAAGCAGGCTTGGTAAGTATAGACTCTCTGGAGATCCTGGGAGATAAAATTAAAGATACTGCTACTGAGAATTGTGAACTGATTTTTCTTTTTTTTTCCCCAAGTGCTTATAATTTGGGGAAATGTGGGTTGATTCTCCAGAGGTCAACAACCACAGCACAGATGCACAGACTGTGCCTCTACTGGTTCTACCCTTCCATGTACAAAGCACAAGGAGACTAGTGTTACTTAAACAAAAAAATGAACAGAAGTTATTAACATTAAAAAAATATGTATTTTCCCCCTAACCCACCTTCCAAAAGGCCGGAACTGATTTGATTGACAGCTACCAAAAAGCAGCCTGAGGCAGGTAAAGTCATGGAAGATTTCAGTTCAAATGGTTAATGTTCTGGCAAAGTTAAAAGCAGCTGAAAACTGTATCATATAATGGCACATATCAGACGACCTGAATAATATGGAGTGCTACCAGCCAGACCTATAATTAGAACTGGGCAGGAATCAGTTTTCCCATAGCCTCCAACATTTCTTCTTTTTTTTTCAGTTGTGCATTGGCACATACTGAACAGCTTTTGACATTTTTATGGAAAAAGAGAGAACAAACCCACTCCTATTTACACATTGAACAGAGAATTCACCTACACTCTCCATTTCCTGGAGACGAGCCCTAACTCTAAGTCTTTTACTGAATTTCCGCTTTTTTCCTAATATAGCTGTTTCATTTGTATATTTATTACTGATTGATCCAGAGAAAACCTCTAAAGCGCAATATACAAAAACAATCTGGTTTCTTATTCTCATGAAGCTCTATGCTTAAATGCTTTTATATTTCCAGACCCTAATCTCTGGTCCAGCAGTCAGGAGACTCCCCTGGATTGTTATAAGTCCATTCTGAGTCAAGCTGATCATGAACTAAATGAGTTCCCAGGCTTCCCTTCTCACTCAGAAGTGGGGCTTGCTTTTTTTGTGGTTTTAACCAGAAATTTTATCCCTGACATGAGGAATCTTTTCTAAGCAGTTTTGGCCAAGCCTGAAAGTTCAGCTTCTGAAAGATCAACACTGTTCCAGAAGAATTTGTGAAATAATTTCTAGAAGCCATTGGAAAACAAGAAACAGTCTTCTGAAATCTGTGAATGTAGTGCCAGGGACATTACAGTGTAGCAGCTGTTATGTCCACGTTAGCACCACACACACATTAGTACCTCAGTAGAGGTCATTCTGCTCTTTTTTGTTGTTGTGTCTGAGTGTGCTTCAGGAGATGTAAGCTAATAAGTCGCAGTTCCCTATGAAACCATACCAGAACCCATTAATGTTCTGTATTTGTTTGGATGTTACAGCTACATGCCTGAATTCGTGGTGATGAAGCAGCCATGCAAATAGTAACCCCTCAGCAGTAATTAATGTCTGCTACTGACCCCAGTGCTTCTATTCCCCATGGTTTAGTGTCCTGTTTCACCCTAGAAGTTTCAGGTAAATCAACACTACAGCACTGGTGTCCAACCTACGTTCATTATTTCTGTTTCTTATATACTCTCACCCAGTATCTACCAATAAACCCAAAGATATTATTCTTGATAATCTAGTACAGGCAAACATGCACAGAAATAAGAAAATCAGCATTGTACAGAAATTGTGAGAAAAAACAATGAGCATGTTAGTGGTCCAATATGTAATAAAATCTCCTCCTCAGAGGAAACGAAGCAAAGAATCACATTATTAGCTGGACAAGCTTAGTAATGCTGAGTCTTTTCAGAAGCAGTGATGATCATTTTGTTTTTCTCTGGTTGCTTAAATATAGTGTAGTATGTTGTATGATTTCTTTAACACCAGGGAAATCTTGAGGCCTCTGGCAGCTTAAGTTAGAGAGTGCATTGCTGACATCTACTGGAAACACTGTTTAAAAACTGTAAAACTTTCTGAAATGTTTTTATTGTCACAGAATATTTCCCTTTACATGAAGGTTTTTAGCAGATTCTGGAAGATTAGAACTTCAGCAATGTGGAAGGTAGGAATATGTAATTTATGGAATACAGAAAATCTGAGCCTTTTCTAGTGTTTGTTGGTCTGAGTTTCTGGGTGTGCATTTTTTCTCTTTTTCATTAATTTTTGAAAAGTCTTAGGTCTACCCTGAAACAAAGTATGTGTGAAGTCTCAAACAACTCAAATAGCTCTACACATCTCTCCAAAATGTTTATGGACAGTTTTCCAAAGAGTTGCAATATGAATGTAACCAAAAAACTCTGTAATAAAAATCTTCCTTTAAATGAACTTGCATGAATGCAGAACATATCCTGAAAATAGTCATTAAAAAAAAAAAAAAGTAAGAAAGAAACAAAGCACCTATTTATGTTCCAGTTTAATGTTAATTTACTTTGGGAAAGGGTGACAAGTTTCTATTTTTCTATAAATTTTTAGTGATTTCTATTCCATCGTCGTGCAAATAACAGCTAATAATAAATCATGTTCTTTCCCCATCCCAAAACTTCAAAAAGAATAGACACATTACCTCAAACTTTCATGCTTCTTGCTGACAGACTAAAAACCCAAGAACTGCAAAAATTTCTGCTTCCAAAACTGATGAAAAGGCCTTTTTTTTTCCAAAATTCTTCCACTTAAACAAAATATCTGATGGAAAAATATTGCACTGACTATTTTACATTTGCAAATTTCAGTTATCCAGAAAACAGAGTTTTAAGGTATCTCTGATAAGACAATTTTTTAAATGTTCAAATTCTATGGAGTTCTGAATCTTACAACAGAAAATATGAAAGGTTTTATTTATGCACAGTTGTTGTCCCCCTCCCCCCCCAATTTGATCTGTGAGGAATTGGAATTATATCCCACACTGAGGAAGCTAGCATCACTGCCCTGACTGTTTATAGCAGTATTTAATATAAACTGGTTGTCTGCCAGACTCATGAGGTAGTTGGAGTTGTGCTAGAATTACAGAAGTTGTGAAATATTTAAAAAATTGGATTTTGACTGTTTTTTAATCGTAAAAGAAAACAATACAATCAGCATGGGAACACAAAATTGTTCAGCAGTGACATTGCTGTGTTTCACAATGCGGGGAATGATAGATGTTAGCAGGGAGCCTTGCGCACAGCAGGGCAGGATGCTGACAGAGAACAAAAGCAGAATTTGCTGCCAGGAAGAAGGCAGCAGCAGGTGGACGAATCTTCTCTGTACAACAGTCCCTGGCAGCCTAGGACCCAGCTATGAGTGCTGGGGAATCACTCTTCCTCAGCAGAAGGGTAGTCTGCCACGCATCGTTATTTTTCCAGGTTGAATGAAAGCACAGGAGAATGGGTGAGCTGACTTTTGCATTGCAGAAATCAAACTGGAATGAATTTCTCTCTGGTGCAGCCCTTCTGGAGCCAATTGAGTTCTGCTAGGAGAGGATCTGGCTAAATGAGTTTGGAGGGAAGGTTAAACATTCTTCTTTTATTATCCTACCCTGTACCATTACAGAGTCCTTTCGCTTGGCTAGCATAAAACCAATTCTAATGCTAAAATAATTAGAAGACTAGTATATTTGCTGTTTCAATGTGAATAGCTCATGACATATGTCTCTGTGGAAACCTTTTGTACATGTTAGACAGCGTCTGTCAGCCATATTTTTCTCTAATTCTCTATGCTATTTTTAATATCATTTTAGCCTTTTTATGTATGCTCACCCTGTGCCCCTGCCAAAACGGTATATTACAGGTTACACAGTTAGCAATACCTAGAGCTGAGGTTGCCAAGAATCTTCTACAATGCAATACTATTTCCAGTTGCTTGCTTTTCTGAACTTTAACAGTATGGGCATAAAATATCTCATGTGCCTCTCAAACTAAATCTTAATTTTGACTATATTGGCAAAAATGGCTCAGTGTTTTGTTTGTTCATTTCTTTTGGGTTGATTTTCTTTTTTTGTAAGACTAGAATTAGATAAAAGATGTTTGCCAGTTCTCAAAATATTCCTCAAATCTTTTCTCTAAGAAATTACACTGCTTTGGTGATTTACCATTCAGCCTTTCATCCCCTCAGGACTGCTAGAACATCACCTTACAGACCGTTATCAGCTTGAACCCTGAAGCACATCTTATTCCTGTGTCTCAGTGTAGGCCTAAATTGTGCATATTTTTCCCATGGGAGTTGCCCAAGAGATCTTTCCCTTGCCACACACTCAGCTAAAAGCATTGCCCTGCTCCCAGCACCTTGCACCTCAGTTAATAAAAGAATTCTCTCTCTGGGCTGTGACAATCTTGCTGTTCAGAAGGTTTCTGCAAAGACCAGTTACTTGTTGCTTGTATCTCTCTCTTTATATGCTCCCATCCACTCCTTTTCTCAATTACAACAATTTTTATTTTGAAAATCCTTGCTGGCCTATCTTTCCATTCACTCCCAAGCTTTTCAGGCAGACTGTAGAGTTACTTGATTATGCTTGTGCCTACCAGGATATTATTAAATAAACCACTTCGGATGATTTTCTGTGTTGTCTTGTCCTCCCTAGGACTGCTCCCATGAAGTCCATTCTTTAACATTCTGCAAACCTGTTCTACTCTTTCTTTCCCATGGTGCAACATCAACAAGCCAAACAAAGCAAAGCAAACATTGTCTTCTGTGGACAGGTCTATGGTTGTGCTGAGGCTGCTGCAGGTGATGCAGTCAAATACTCTCCCCTCTCTATTGCTCCCAATTGTTTGATCTACGCATGAAGGATGAAATGCAGAGCAATTTTTCGTGCATATATGAGTATATTATGTGCAGCAAAAGTTATTCTGCTTGATCTGAAACTTCAGGAACCAGTTCATTAACTAAGTCAAAGTTAGTGACTAGTCTGGACAGAATGAAAAACTTTTAAAATCTTAAAACAGTTAATATACTAGTTTCCTGAAGTAACTGAAATGCCATCTACAAAATGGAGAAGGCTAGGATTGTAGAGAGTTCACCCACACACTGATGATTAGAAGATCATAGCACCTCAGATATGACAACCTAGATTCAAATTTCTTCTGCACTTGATTAGAAGCACTTTTTTTTCCCCCTCACACACTCCTCTGGTTGATGTGTGTGCCCAATACCCTGAGTAACAGAATCTGACTACATTCAGAGTTGATTCCATCCAAAATAGGACAACTTCAGGGTGAAAGGCTGAAAGAGAGGCTTCTCCTCCAGTAAGTACAGTCCAGGAGCTAGGGAAATCAGATCATTGCTCCTAATTAAGGGAAGGAGGAGATTCCTCACTTGAAATTAGTGTGGTTTCAGAAAACCTTCAGATATAACAAACTTTAATGTAAAATTATGAGAATTCATGAAACTTACATAAATTCATATTTCAGATGGAATAACTCCACATTTTATAAATAAAGTAGAGTACTGGAAGTGCTATCTCCTCCAAAGATGCCTGAAGTAAAGCAAAATAGAACCCATTGGTGCAAAGCAGTAGCTTACACAGATCCATAGGAAAGGATATCTTATTAGAATCTTTCCCTTTGCAGGGAAAGAGGGATTACAAAAAAGCCTGAAAATCTGATGAAAGTCAGCTCCATTCTGAATTCCTTTCAGACATGGCAAACCTAAAGCTCATAAAATATCTCCATAAAATGCATTTACTTTAATAAATGAGCATCCAAAAGACTTACCTTGTTTATTGTTGTTGTTGTTGTTGTTGTTATAGTTTTTTAAGTCACTGAAGCAAATATCCCTGGAGTCACCTGCAAGTTCATAAGTGTTATTTTCTTTTACAGCTTTACTGAAAATTATACAAATGAATAGAGTGCTACTGTAAGAATATTCAGCACATAATGTGTACATAAAGGGGCCTCACTCAAATATCCATTGACAAAAAAAAAAAAAAAAACAAACAACCCTGCACTCTACCATATCTTGATTAAAAAAAAATACAAACAAGAAGTTAATATTTCCAGCAAAAGCATGCTTGATAGAAATATCTTTTGCTACATATCAAACTATAACCTGGGAAGAAGAAATGACAGAAACAAGAAAAATTATATATATGTGTGTGTGTATATATATATACCACAATTTTCAGCTAGTTTTTTGAGGAAAATACTTTTTTGTCACAATCATGTAGTGCCTTGAACTGTTGAAACTCCCTGTTACAAAAGGTCACATCATCTCTTCATGGTGCCATTGTCAACAGCAGCTGTGGGTCACAATTTCAAGGCACAATGCTATTTGTCTTCTCTCTGTTGCATTCCTGCGTGATTCTTGGAAAATACAAAAACATGATAGCTGTCTCCTCCAATTCATAGTCTATCTCCTGTTTAGAGAACTGCCAACACCGTATAAGAAATATGTGAATCATAGCAGCACCAATGAGAAACCTACTGAAATTTCTCTCCTGGCTATCACAGTTTACAATATTTTTAGTTCATAAAATTGAGTACTGATGGTGAAAAAGGAAGCTGTAAAAATAGAATGCATTACATATAGACTGCAAATAAGAGGAAAGTTCTACTGACAATGCTCCATGTGTATATAAACACCAAAACAAACAAACAAACAAACAAAAAAGCAAGAATCATACCGTTGCATGATAGACTTGCAGCTCTTACAAGATGGAGTTAAAATCATATCATATTAGTATAATATTTTATAAGTCAATGTGCCCATTCAGTTCAGCACAGTTAGTAAATAGGAACTAGATAACATGATACAAAAGATATATATAGTCTTGAAGTAGAAGTAAAAAGGCTAAGTTTGTTTGTACAGCTCCTTTTAATTTAAAAAGTTCTGTGTTGTGCCAATCATCAAATCAGTGATACCACAGCAGTAACCATTAAAAAGCTTGTAATTGAGAAACATCAAAAGAGATTATCTAAAGCCAAGCAACTTTTGCAGACAAAAGTCTTATTCTTGTTGCAGTGACAAGTTAAATAACACTCAGATCAGAGACAAATAGAAAACATAAGATTTCCAAGCTGTTGGAAAAAATAAAGTCCTAAGTATGACAATGAATGGTATTAGGAAACATTATAGGTGGCATTGTTGGAACAGCTGTGGAAACTGGAGGAAGCAGATGATTGATGCATCAAGGTTATCAGAAACGAAGAGTAGGGTTTGATATAATGGATGACGTAGAGAGAAAAGCTAACCTGCAGAGCAACATAAATTATTAAATGAGAGAAATAAGGGTTGAAAGATATGAGAGCAGTCAAGCAAGATCTGGAGACAGATTAGGGAAAAAAAAAAGCACAAAGGAAAAAGAACTCAAAAGGTAGAGGGGGAAAACAAGTTTTAGCAAATATGAACAAAAAGGCAAACTCATTTCAATGGAAGTAGGAAGCTGTTAGAGCGAGACTATCTGTGGTGCCTTTTCCAGAAGCAACATGTACTATTCCTGCTGAGAATACCAACCTGGAAAGACCCATGTCTTAGAAAAATAGAAAGTTTTTTAAAAATATCAGCTGTCTGATGAGAATTTAATACTTATGTGCCATACTGCCTCAGAGGGGACATTGTATAACCTTCCTCCTTCTTTCTGACCATGCTCATTTTCTGGTGGCCGTCAAAGTGGAGCTTTCAGTTTGCATATGCTATTTGGGAAGGAATCTGAGTCTTGGACAGTATTTTCTCCTCTTAATTAAAAGTCTTTTATTTGCATATTTGATACCTAAAAAATAAACTTATGTCAGCATTTTAGATCATCCGTCCTTCCTATAGCTCCCTATTCCATTCTGTTTCTTTGGAAAATATTTCAGAAGTTAGATATCTGATGTAGAAGACTCCTCTAGGAGTCCCATGTTATCTGTGATTTGAGACCAGCACTAATTATTTGCAAACTCTTAAGTAGCTTACAGATATCTTCAGTAAATCGTGGCTTTTCACCCATAATACATGGCACTATCTGAATCTATTCTAACCAGGAGACAGACTTTTTAAAGGCTGTCTCATCATTGCCGTGCATAAGGTGGTAGCTCCTTTGCAGGGTATGAAAAAAAAAAAAGACAAAAATGAAAAGGAAAAAAAAAAAAAAGAAAAAAGAGAGAAGGTACTTCACAGAAGCTCAGGTCCTGAATAGTCTGTATATGTTGATTTCCTCTATACTTTCCAAGTCCCATAATCCTCAAAGGAAAGCAGAAAGGCAGATATGTAGTTTCAGGGTTATATCTACAGGATGCAGAGACTAATTAGTACATTTATTTTAACATCACTTCAGGTAATTCAGGTAATTGGCTGGACATGTTGTGTAGATTCTTCATCAAAAGAGGTCTTTAAATTGACATTCATTTCAGTACTCTAGGTCAACTGCACAGGAGTTATTTTTAGGGAAATATTGTAGTGTATGTCCTGCAGGAGATTCTTTTTTTTTTTTACTTGTAATATGCACACCTAGTCCTGCAGCTTAAGCATTTTCTAATGGCACAACACAGTCACAGTGATGTTGCACAGCAGTTTAAAAGCAAATTCAGATCAACCAAAGAAAAGACTAACCTGCAGTATTGGCCCCAAAATCAGCCATGCTGACTAAAAACTTCCGCAACTATGAATATTGTCTTCTTTTATTTTTTGATTTTGCAGACTTCTGTTGACAAGAGAAACCATTTCACTCTCCAGATACTTGTAAGCCAATTCATATATTGCTCTGCAAGCTATTGAAACATCACGACATCTAGTACTTTACCAGAGTGATTTATAAATTACTGCAAGGTCCTGATTCTGCATGGGAATTTGTAGTCAAGGGATTGTGTGTGAAACATGAGTGTGAAACTCCACAAACATGAGGGTGCTTCATTCTTCAGAACCTGGTACATGTTATTAGATCAAAGCTAGTGTCCGCTTTCTCTTTCTGAAGAAAGCATCACAGTTAACTAGGAAGTCCCGGTTGATATAAATTGATTTTCACTTAGATCTTAACTACATCGATATAAATAATATTTCTACTCGAAGGAAATACAATGAGAGAATGCAAGCAACATAAAAACAACTCTTTTTAAGATTAGGTCTAATGCTGTATTTGTAAAAATTATTCTCTTTATATAGGAGTTTCAGGGTGTATTAGTCCTGTTTCTCTCACAGAAGTAATACTATTTGAGGATGAGGGTTTGCTTCTTTCTGATTAATTACTTTATATGTCCTTAACTAGATGATGCACACTCCATACCCAGTGTATTAAACGTGCTGACTCCTGATATCACAGAAGCCCAAGAAACCAATACAAGCAAAACAGACTTTCTTTAGGGACATGGTTTAGCAGTGGACTGCTGATGGTTGGATTTGATGATCTTAAAGGTCTTTTCCAACCTAAGTGATTCTATGATTCTTAACTCCTATATTCACTTTATTTTTTGGTACCTCTGTCAGATCTTAAACATTTTGAATCTCAAAATATTAGTCTTTCTATTTCTAAAGAATATATAATCTTGTAAATGCAAAATATTTTAACAAAAAAGTGTATAAGGAAAACTCTTGGAATTATAGATGATGAATGAAATATCTGGCAAGCTTTGTCTTTTTTATTTAGTAGGATTCTATGTGAGGAAGTGATCTTTATTTCTGTGAAGTTATATGTTAGTCACAAATGAAATAGTTTATAGAATTGTGTCCTGCTTTTAAGAAAATTCTTTGAGCATATCCATTGTTCATAACTTATTTATTGTTCATGGATTCTCAGGCATGTTTTGACTCATAGTGTAAAGCAGTATGTCAAAACCTAAATTCTTGCATTCAAAGACAACCAAATCTCAGATAACTGAACAAGATGAAATTTAAACAAATTGAAGCTCTCTGAAAAATACATCTATACTGGTTGATCAGAAGACAAAGCATTACTGCAGCGTTTTCCACTGAGTTTTACTCTGGAGCTTTAGATAAAAAAATAAAAAAATAAAAAATCCTTTTGTCAGAGTTCCATCTGATCTGAAGTAGATGACCATTTTGCCTAAACTGATGTGAGAAGTTTCCATTTTGCATTGTAGTATAATGTTAGACTAATTGCAGCCAAATTTCCTGTGTAAGAAACTAGATGACTTTTTTTTTTTCCCCATAATGTAAAGTACTTAATTTTTGTTATAAAACATCTCAAGCAAATCTCAAGAAACTGAATCTAAGAAGCTAACAATTCACAGTTTTGGAGGTATCGAAATGCTCCCTAACTCCTGAAGCACATCTCACATTAGATGCTGGAATGGGACCCAGGCACTTGAGTCTTTCTATTTCTCAGCAAACTTCTGCTAAAGCCACTGGTAAAGTGATTGTCTCCTTCCCCATATGGTGCCAGTCCAACATCAAAGGTGAGCAGCTCAGAGCCTAATGATGAGGTAGGCCTTGCCACAACACATCAGAGAGCCTACCATTCCTGGAGCAATGGCATTTGTATCTCTCCAAGTTCACTGTCTCCTTGCCCAATTTAAAGACTGGCGTACTTAAAGAGTGTGGCAACTCAAGTTTGTGCTGTCCTTCTGGTAGGCAAACAGAGGAGCTGAAATCTTCCTTCCACTTCACCAGCTCTGAGTGCTGAGCAGACCAGATAGGTTAGTCTACGCTGTAAATTACAGTGCTCAGGTACAGATATTGCCTGAGCACTAGTATTTGCCTGACTATACTCTGAAATTATCAGAATGGAGCCCAGCATGGTTTTTGTCCTGGGTGATCAGCAGAATAAAAAAATTTCCCAATTCAGGAGTTTGCACAGGCATAGAAGTTCCCAGCAGGGAGTCTGGACGTGGCCACCAGGTTCTGAAGGCAAAGAGAGTTTCAAAAGTATGGACATGGTCAGACTATGCCTACTGGGTCTGAGCAACAAAGAGCAAATCACAGCAGTTTCTACGGCTGTCTGTCTCTAAGGCTTCTTTAAGAAGCCTTAAAGTCAAAAAAGAAAAAAAAAAAAACTTCCAGGAAGTGATTCCAGATCTGACCAGCTGAATAGTCATGGACAAAAAAAAAAGAAAAAAAAAAAAAAAGGATATTAGAAATAAGCAGAGCAGAGTGCCTACAATGATGAGGGAGAAAATAGCTGATCATCAAAGAAAACTGCCTTAGAGGCCAAAAAATGTGGCGATAAAGTGGGAATAACAAACAGTCAAGATGAGTTAGACCTTGCAAAGGATATTAAAACACATAGCAGAAGATTCTTCAGCCATGTGAATAAAAACAACAAGGGTGGAAAAGAGAAGTAGGGCCAGAATGTAGTGAGGATTGAGTAGAAATAAAGAATAAATCAAGTATAGGTTGAAAACTGAATTATGCTTTAGTTCAGATTTCAAAGATATGGGAAAAGATTTTGATCGTGGGGGAAAAAGTAAGGATAGGGAAGAAAGGTATAGAAATGGAAATCATCACAGTCAAGACAGATGCACAGTTTGTAGTGTGTAATGTACTACGGGAGGGAAAAAGTGGAAAATAAATATAATCCTAAGAGAGAATTAGCAAACAATATTTCAAGTGGAGCAGCAGGTATTTTTAATAAGTCCATAAAGCCTCAGTGGTGCCTAATGTTTGGAGAGCAACGCACATCACTCATACTGTAAAGAAGCTAGAGTGAGAAAGTGATCAGAGCAACTACAGGCCAGCTAGATTGTAGTTCAGTAATCCGCTCTGAAAAACACACTTTGAATACAAATTATTTAAGGCATGGAGGCCAGTTACTGAAGAGTTTTTTTAAGGCAGGCCATAATAAAATAACAATTGGTTTTCTTTGTTAAAATAAATGAACTTTCAGAAAGAGGAAATGAGACAAATATAGTCTTTCTGGACATCAGTAAAAACTTTTGATGTGGTAGCCATTTGCAGACTATCAGCAAATCCAAAGATAGAATTCAGCAGAAGAACCGCAAAGCTGTGTAGGATTTGGCCAGAAAGGGCACCAGAGGAGCTCTTGGGTTGGAGAAAATGGCTTTGTTCCTTAATGATCATTTTGGAGATGAAGCTAAAGAGTTCCCATTAAAGGCTTTGATACAAAATGTGAGCTATGCCCTGAAGCCTGTCAGAGGCACAGAATTAGAAGACAGTGAAGATGGAGGACACTCAAAGAGTGGGCTGACAAATGGAGGACATGCAAAGAACTGGGTGAGCTTGAGAACTGTAGGACTAGGCTGGGATTCAACAAGAAAAAAATAACATTATTTTTGGGGTGGTGGTGGTGATGTGAGGACCTTATCAGGTGGAAACTGCTGAGGACATGAAAAATTTCACCATGGGAGTTCTTTGCAAGATTACTGCCAAAACAATGCAGAGATAGGTAAGTATTGATGGTGTTTTACACAGCACTAATGAGATATTAAGTGTAATATTGCATACAATTCTGGCAACTCTGAAGAAAGATAGATGCAAAAAAAGGACTACTGTTATGATCACAGAAGAGTGAGTTTATTTAATTTGTCATGAGAGATAGTTCAGCCTGGCAAATGAAAATCTAGAAGTAATACGATGACAGTCTATAAATACATCAGAGAGATAAATACCATGAAAAAAAGAACAGAGATTTAAACCAAAGGATGTTGCTGGCACAACAACAGAAAGGTATAAATTGGTCCCTGAATAAATTCAGTCTGGAAATCAGAAGATTCTTATCTGTTACAGCAATTAGGTCCTGGAACAGCTTTCTACCAGGAGCAGAAAACCAAACACTCTTGAAGTGGGGTTCAGAGTCGTATACTAAGTGCACTGGCACTTTATTTGCATAGAAGATTGCCAGTCAGGTGGCCTGCTCAGCAGATCATTTCTACATGATGTTTATCATCTTGTTGTATACATATGTATATTCATATATCTGCATGTGTGTGTGTATACATATGCACCTTCATGTACACATTCACAAAACATTCCAAGGCAATTCCTATATTTACTACATTGCATCAAAGGCCAGGAAAATTATATGAATCAGTAAGCTGATTATTGGGTTTACCAGAAAGCAGTTTCTGGTTGTGAAAAGCTAGAAAGACCTATGTGCTTGAAATCTCTAGGGAGAAGTTACGAGCTCTGAATGCAGGAAATACTTCTGGGCTCTTGTTAGTCCCTAAATGACAAAAAAAGAAAAAGCTGATGGGAGATACTGGCTTAATTCAAAATTACGTGTTACCTCTAGGCAATTAGGAAGCACCAAGCTGCTTCTTTCAAAAAAGATGGACACAAAGTTTTTTAATTTTACATGTTATCTATTAAAAACAGCTATTGATATTATAAGAAACATAAAAATCTAAATAGCAGCAGCGGAAGGGGAAGCACAGGGAAAAAAAAAGTCTGTTTTTCCAGTTCTTAAGCTAAAAGTCATTCTGTACTCAACTGGGTACAGCTGCAGTGTTGATATAGGAAAAATCAGTTCAGCAATATTCTTGCTGTTTGATCCTAGTACTGCCATACACAAAGCAGAAATCATAAGGGCTGTGTGACTCTAAGAAATTCATGCTCAATGTTGTTCTCTGCCGATATAACCAACTAGTATGGAACAGCCCATATCCGCATTGCTAAACTGTCTTACTCTCCAAAACAGTGTGATGGCATCTGAAATGACTCTTCAGAGTCCCTGGCCCACTCTGACTCCCACACCTCCCCAGGAATTGTTTGGGAGAGTGCTCATTGACCTGGGTCAAAACCACTCCAAGGACTCTGCTAACAATTTAGCAATATATATGACTGACTGACTTCCAGTACCCCAGGAATGCTCCATGGAGCTGTTTAATTTATGAGTACAGATATAATGAAGGGGTACTGTTGCCCCTTGATCCCCTAGTAAATCTGCCCCAGCAACAAAGACAACGTGGAGGCCAAATCAGAAATGCAGTATTAAATAATTTTCCCAACTATTGCTTAAAAAGGTAAAATTTCTCTATAGTGCAGCAATAAGAAAATCATCTGGATCCAGCATGCCAAGGAAATGCATCATATCTGAAACTTCAAGAGGCCTCTGTGCAGATGTCTGACCAAAAGGGGTCAAACTCATTCAAAGCCTATAGTGCATGGATTAGGGCCTTTGACTGATGAGAATATCCACAGCATATGTTGGAACAGAGGATCCTTGCATGCCTTCTGTGGCTCATGTTAGGGTTTGGTTTGTGTGTGTACACATGGGCACCCAGGCAAGGAAGGAATGAAATGGGATTGGCAAGCCTTTTTTCATTTTCCGTGAAAGAAGGTAAAGAGCCACACGTAACAAACCACTTGCTGGCTTTGGACAAGTCCCCGTTATGTGGATGGCAGTGGACGGCTGTGACCACAGCAGTAGTGGCAGTGGCAAAGGGAGGTGCATGCTGTTTCAAGAAAAGTGAACATTGTTGTATTTCTGTCTGTGTAAAGAATATGTTAAAGTATTTAGCTAAAGCTACTTACTGTCTTATGAACACAAGGCAAAGATCCGCTTATGATGAGACAGTTTCTCCTTTGTCACTTCCCACAGTTTTTGCTTTTTCCTGGGGACAATCATTCAGTGATTATTTCTGCTATGGCTTCAGGACTCCTCCTTCATCCCTATCAATGCAGAGATGTGTTTCCTGTGTTCCCTTCATGAGCCACACTGCCATGTGCTTGGAAAGATACACATTTTCTCCCCATGCTTCCTTTCTTTACCCAGTGGAAGGCTGATGATGTGCTGGGGCTTTGTAGGCTCAGTAGATGTTTGGATGTTAATTGGAGTGGTTCAGAGGTTAAGAGGATGTCTATCCTAAATGCTGACATTTTCACCTTTCACACTTAAAAATAAACAACTAAGCCACATGTCTTTTGAATTATTTACCAGAAATAATAGCAGAAAAATTAGTAAGTAATGAACAGAGGCATGAATTTCAAGTGCTTTCTCTCAGCTCCAGTACTGTATCCCAGTCCAAAATCAAGGACAAATGGAAAAGCCCTGGGAACTGTAAGCTGCCATTCTTAGCACTGTTCCTAGATGGAGATATAGGAGAGTCAAACATCCAGTCCTGTTGTCTTTCTCAAGAGCTCTGACTGTGGCTTGTTGATGATTCGTGCAAATGATTTTAGCTTTTTATTTTATTATATGATGTGTATATATTATCACACCTGAAATAAAGATAATGTGGCTTTTGGCACTAAAAATTAAAGATTACTTTAAAAACAAAAAACTAAACAAAAACTAAAGTCAATACTGGTATGGTTCTTTTGTCAATAAGCTTCTGACTGAAAGTTTCTGGGATTAACTGACTTCATTAGCTCCTTACACTGTTAGGTCATATAAAAGCCATTTTCCATATGTTGAAGAAGGAGAAATGTCTGTTCATAAACAAAAAGTAGGTATCCTGTTCTGGTTCAAAATCCATTTCATGTTGAATAAAAATAACTTTTACACACACACACACAACCCAAAAAAAAAAAAAAAAAAAAAAAAAACCAACCAAACAGAAAACACCACCTCTCTTTCTCCTTCCTGATAAAAATGATTACATCAGAGTCCTGTTAGAATTGTTTGAGAATTTAGGGAAGCTAGTGATTATTTTTCTGTACTCTCTCCAACTAAAATGTTGTGTTCTTCACAAGTAGTCCTTTTCCCATTGGTGTGAATCCCAAGAGTGCATTAAATAATACACTTCTAGTTGTAAAACAGATGGAAAAGTGTTTAAAAAGGTGCCAGGTTTATTTATGGAAGCATGAAATTGAATTTAATAGGAGAATTTTGCCAGTATGAAATGTGAACTCTCAAAACAGGAAGTGGATTTTATTGCTTATTTATTTTATTACCGGATCAGCTGCCCAGAACTGTAGAATCCTTCCTCTCAGGAATTATTTACTTTCCAACTCTGAACCAGAACATCTTGACCATCGGTTGTTACATCTTCTGGCTGCCAGATTCTCAACTATAAACATATGTGGTGCTGTCTATCTCAGATGATCTTCTGCAGATTTATATAGAGAATATTTTAGCTTTAGATTTATTTCTTGATTTTAAACAATATGAACTGAACTGCCTAAGCCAAGGGAAAGAGAATTTCCTTTAGCTCTTGATTACTCTTTAATTAGTAATAGGCTGTTTCTTTAAAGGGCTTATGGTATGTGTTCATTATGCATCAAAGATACAAGAGCTTAAAGTCAATGGGCAAATTATTTCCTCTCCTCTGCACCTTCAAAGGATGCTTAGTGAAAGAACAGGTGCTATTCAACTTCCAAAAGGTGAGCAGCATTTGGAAAAATTGCAGAGGGAAACAGCATCCCATGCTTTCTGGGGACAGCCTACTGTACTCAGATAGAGTTGAATAAGGGCTGTTGACAGCTGGAGCCAATCCGTAAATATATTTGTGGCTGTCCTATCCTTTTTCCAGCACTTCTGTCCAGTAATTAGTAATTTAGGGCTCAGCGCCCTAAACACCATTTTCGGTCAAGTTAAAATTGTAATAACTTTGTGGAGATCACCTTTAAAATAAATAAATAAATAAATAAATAAAAATCTGGAATTGTTCGGGGTGTTAGGCTGAACTGATGATCATGATTTTACACCTCCAAGGAACTGGATGCTGCAGATGCTCATATTTACTATAAGACAGCTGTATCTTGCAGATTTCATGAAGAGATGCTCTCCAAAAAAAAAACCCATTTGATTATTGCTACATGTAAGAGCTTCTGAGAAAGATAAATATCTGCAGTAATGCCTTAGAGAAACTGAGGCTTAGACAGTCCTCATTAGCACAATGTAAGCCCATGCTAGAGCAAAGCTCAGAGCCCTGTTCCCAGAGGTCCTGGTGCAGTACTTCATCCAGTGCCACAATGTCCTTAGGCAAAGTGCTAACAAAAGTCTATTGCGTACATATGCAACGTGCACTTGTGTTCAACTCAGTGCTGGCACCAACTTGCACTCAAAAATCTCTGTTTTATGCAACAGCACTAAATGTTTTCAGCATGAAACCCATGCATGTGTAGTTTTGCATGGGAACTTAAAAATAAATAAATAAAAAATGACTGTCTTGATCTTGCTGCTCTCATTTTACCAATTATGGATATAGATTGAAGGCATTATTGAACAACATTATGGTCCTGATCCAAATCCCATGTAGGAAAGTCTCCTGCTGGTTACAATAGGCTTTGTAGCGGGTATTAAATTTCCTCAAAGTAAATGCACAAGTCTTTCTTATGCCTCACCTTTGTTGTACTGCTGTCTCTAAGATTATTACATGACTTATAACAGCATCACACCCCATTGTGGCTCTCCCCAGGATGAAGGCATGTTTCTAAGACATTCAGAGAGCCTGCGATCCAAGTGGAAGGATATTTTGAGGGCTGATGACACGGTTTGTTGAAATAACTCCTTCAACATAAAACCTTTAACTGAAATGTGTCTCTATAAACAATTGGACTTAGACATTTGTTGAAAGGAAAACAAAATTTGAACATGTAGAAGAAAACTGAACATTCTAAGTTTCTGATATAATGATATTGTGATACTCACAAGTTTTGTGAGACCTTATATTAAGCATGTGTGCCATTCATCAGCTTCACTAATATGTCACAAGCACAACTTCTGACATGTATCAGAACCAATTAAGCTTATTTTTGTACTTTTTATTTCTTGGAGACAGATTGTTTGAGTTCAGAAGGGCGTACAGTATCTAGCAGATCTGGTAATTCATTCAAATATGGGAGTGTGGCTCTTCTTTTAGTTCTGGCCAAAATTCCTACACAGTTTTGTACAATGGGTTTGAAAGCTCTTATGCATTTAAAGAAAATCCTTTCAACTCACTCTGGAGTCCTGCTTTATGTTTCATATTGCTTTGAACTTATTACCTCTTCACAATGTCTTGGAACATTAGTTTGCTAGCATTTAAAGCTAATGATTAAATGTATAGTGAAACAACACTTTGATGTTGCCAGAAGCAATTAATTTTTCCCATTTATACACAAAAGGTTATAAAAGACTGTGTTATGACAAACTAAATGATTCAGTGAATTCAAAGCAAGTTAACCGAATTTTAAAGGATTGTTACTACTTGATGGAAAAAAGGCATCCATCAAGCCTTATCTTAAGTCAGAAAGCTGTGATTAACTTATGGAGTTTTGAATGCTTTTAAAATTAGAAAAGAAATTATGAATTTGTCTGCTTCAGAAAACCAGCTTATAACGGGTTCATTCAGAACAAAACTTTCATTGAAAATAGCTTACTGGGTGTAGATAAATGAAGTTTATGAGCTTACAGAAGTCACTGACAGAGACCTCATTTACACATAACTAGACTGACTATTGTATGTTCTCTGTGTAGTTGCCTGTTAAACATTATTAACAAACAGAAAAATGTACTGGATGTTTTTACTCCTGCATTTTTATACGCAGAGCATCTCACACTTCATTGAATCCATGTGCTGGAGACAACAGACATGATTAGAATATAAATCACCCAGAGACAGGGACTGGAAATCAGGTTCTGCAACTTCAAAAGCTCCTTTACCTCTGAGTGGGCATACAGTCCTTTTACTCCAGTGGGAGGCATCCAACAGAGGTGGGACAACTCACACACGTGCACGTATGTGCATATATCCATGTATTCAATGACTGTGAACATACTTAAACAGGAAGGAGTCATACCCTTCACCCAACAAAAATTGTGAAAATGGAAAAAAAAATGCAAGGGAATGAAAGAACCAAGGAATGAAGAGTTTAAATACAGTTTAGCTTTATGCAACATAATTAATTTCTCAGTTCCCACTAAACTACAGAAAGTTTGGATCTCAGGCTAGGTCTTTGTCTTATTTCTCAGTTTGAGAAATATGTTTGTTACACTGGCTGAGGTATACACAAGTTTTAAACATGATCCTGCATAGTAAAAATTCTAAACTGGTAGTGGTGGGAGAACTACCTAACAGGAAGGAATAAAAAACTGCTGTGCTTTTGTCCAGGTGTCAGCTCAAAAATCTTTCTGATAGTTCATAAACTGAAGGCAATAATTTGGTTTTCCTTCTCATCCCCTCTCCCCCCATCCCTTTATCGCCTGTTAGTCTCTTAAGAATAAAGCTATGAACTTCTGGCTTTTACAATGAGTTAAAACTATTTGACTAACAGAGCTTAGAGTGTCTAACATAAAGATTGTTTGCAGACCGCCAGAGCATTTAGGGGTATTATTTTTACTTTAGAAGTTATACAGAGCTAGCAAGAACTTTTTCTTTGAATGCCAGGATCCTACTGAAGGAAAACCCTTAAGGTTTTTAGGGTTCAGTTCAATCGTATTTGAGACATGCTTGGGAATGTGGTACCTCCGTTTGGGGATAGCAGACATGTAGTTCCCACAGGAAGCCCATATACTTCCCAGCTGAATCTAGAAGCCAGGAAGATATGCCTGGTCATCTCAAATACAATTGAGCACCTAGGTTTAGGTGAGTGAGTCATGCCTTAAATATATTGGCATTCAGCAACTCAGTTTCAATTCTTCTTAGGCTTCGTAAGACCATGCAGCACCTTTGGGAGATGGGGAAGCATTATGTGCCGACAGAAAACTGAAGAAAAAAGAAACACAAAAGAAACGAAACAAATGCATATACAGAGGGACTTTACATAATGCAATAGTTACTTTTCACGTTTCCTTTCATCCAGTGGACTTTCTAGCTCTGAATTAGACATCCATATTGTGTATAAAAGTTATAGAAGAAAGTCATGCGTAACTGGAAGCAATCCGAATGATCATGAGCTAATTAGATGATTTGAAAGATAACAATATGGGGCCAATAAGAAATGCTGGGAGAAAAGTTGGGCCTCTGCCCATATGTCCTATCTCTAAAAAAGAGATAGACACTAAACTCTATTTTGGATTATCATCTGGTAAAGATGAAAGAGCATCAGCTTTGCTGTTAATGGATCAACACTTTAGACATTTACCTGGAAGGTGGTGTCAGTTTTAATTTGTTCTGTCTGTTTGAATAAGAGTTGAAAAGTTGAAATCTTGTTGTTATTCATAGAGAACCCTAAGTCACTGCACAGTTGGATACGTTCCGTCTCTCCTTTAGAAACAGGTTTTTTTTTTTTTTTTTTTTTGTTTTTACAGAGTATAAGCAAAAAAAGAAATCTTTT